>SJYX01019891.1:129111-146063 GCA_006410675.1 Oreotragus oreotragus
ATTTCACACATGTTTTCAATATGTATTTATTGAGTATATGGATACAATAGAATTCTAAGTTGAAGTAAAAGAGAAAGAAGAATCTTTAAAATACAAATACAGAGTAATGTCCAAAATATATTAACAGTAAGAACCCACAGCATAGCACAGGGAACTCTACTCAGTACTCTGCAATGGCCTATATGGGAAAAGAATCTAAAACAGAGTGGATAAGTACATATGTATAGCAGATTCACTTTGCTCTAAGCCTGAAACTAACACAGTGTTGTAAATCAACTATACTCCAATAAAATTATATATATACATACATACATAAGAAAAATATGTATTGTTTTTAAAATTGCATCATTTGTTTACAAATGATGTCATGTTAAGGTGTATGACATGTTATTGATAATGAAAATAATTAGAAGAAAATTTTCACCAAACAAACAAACAAAACAAAAAATCCCAAACTTCCTAGTGAAAAGCGTGAAAATGTTAGTCACTCATGTCTGACTCTGTGACCCCATGGACTGTAGCCCGCCAGGAGCCTCTGTCCATGGGATTATCCAGGAAAGAATACTAGATCACCAACTCAATGGACATGAGTTTGAACAAACTCCAGGAGTTGTTGATGGAGAGGGAGGCCTGGAGTGCTGCAGTCCATGGGGTCGCAAAGAGTCGGACATGACTGAGTGATTGAACTGAACTGGACTGTAGCCCGCTAGGCTCCTCTGTCCATGGGATTCTCCAGGCAAGAATATTACAGTGGGTAGCCATTCTCTTCTCCAGGGAATCTTCATGATCCAGGGGTAGAACCTGGGTCTCCTCCATGGCAGGCCCATGGTCAAACCTCATTCTGTCCTGTTTCTTGACCTTTGCACCTCAGATATGGATGCCTAGAGTAGCCTTCCCACCATTTGATCACTTTAGATAATTGCCACCTGTCTTTCAAGTGTTGGCTTAAATGTCTCCTCATCCAGGAAGCCCTCCATGACCACTCTCAAACTGGGTCAGCTTCGTCTCCAGTGGGGCACAACCCCCGGCTCTGCTCACCCTCGTTCAGCCCTGACCACAATGCATGCATGTCTTATTTGTATCTCTGCCTTCTTCAGGAAGATTGTCTATGTTTCTATCCCCAGTATCCAATCCCATGCCTAGCTCATAGGAGGCCCTCAGTACATGCTGTGGAATAAATGAATGAATGAGGAAATGAGAGAAGGAACAATGTGGCCATCACTTACCCAGGTCCTGGATGCTGTGTCTACTAAGAGGTCACACCTCCACCCACCTCTCTCCTCTTTCTGAAAAATGCCGGGGCATTGTGTGGTTGTCCAATATCTAAGAACAGTGCTTCCAGAGCCTGGAATTCATGTGCACCTGTAGTTAGCAGTTGACTTTGCTTTGGAACTTTTGCTATTAACTGTAACTCATGAGAGATGCTAATACGATGTGGAGTTAGATTCCATGACACGTGGAGATCTTAGTTATAGCAGGCTGGGTAGCAGGTAAAGCATGGGCTGGAATCATCATCACCTGCAGAGTCCGGTGTGAAATCAATTTACATCATGCTTTTTCATAAGCTTAGATACAGAGCAGAAAAATCCAAACTAGGTTTTTTTTGTTTGTTTGTTTATTTGTTTTTACTGAAGCAACATTCTATAGTGTCTCTGGAATTTTTTATTGAAACAAGTTATTGGCAAGAATCGCCATTACCTGACGTAGACTCGTGATGTTGAATAACATTGTCCTGAAAACAGTCACCAAAACCATGCTGGTCCTTGATAGTTTTCCCCACCAATCAATTATAATTCCCCCCCTGCCTGGTGGTGTGTCTGGCCAGGCTTATGAAAGACATTCTTTCTTCCCTTTCTTTTCATCCTTCCTTCTTGGGGGAAAAGAAAGGGAAATGGAGGAAGATGAATGTGAGAGAAAAATCAATCTCTCCTTCCTCTAATTTGATAGTTGACTTTTTTCTTCAGTAATCCCCAATTCCTGTTGTAAATGCACAAATTGTTTACAACTTTTGTTCTTGACTTTGGCACGCAGGTGGCAGGAGACCCCAAAAAAACAAATCCCAGAGAGGGAATTGGCTTTTTAAAGATTACGAAAGTCTCCTTGGTTATTATTTGACCAATATAAATTAGAAAACTTAGTATTTCTATTGTGAAGGTGAAGGTGAAGGTGAAGTCGCTCAGTCGTGTCCGACTCTTTGTGACCCTGTGGACTGTAGCCCACCAGGCTCCTCTATCCATGGGATTCTACAGGCAAGAATACTGGAGTGGGTTGCCATTTCCTTCTCCAGGGGATCTTCCCGACCCAGGGATCGAACCCAGGTCTCCCACATTGGAGGCAGATGCTTTAACCTCTGAGCCACCTGTATTCCTTCCATTACCTGTGTATCTGCTCATGAGGTCATGAAAGTCACTCAGTCGTGTCCTACTCTCTGCAACCTCATGGACTATACAGTCCATGGAATTCTCCAGGCCAGAATACTGGAATGGGTAGCCATTTCCTTCTCCAGGGGATCTTCCCAACCCAGGGATTGAACCCAGGTCTACCCATATTGTGGGCAGATTCTTTACCAGCTGAGCCACAAGGGAAGCCCAAGAATACTGGAGTGGATAGCCTATCCCTTCTCCAGTAGACCTCCCTGATCCAAGAGTCAAACCGGGGTCTTCTGCATTGCAGGCAGATTCTTTACCAACTGAGCTGTCAGGGGAGCCCCATCTGCTCATGAAGGAGCCTTTAATTCCTTTATGTTTTAAAAGAGTTTTGTTGACTGTCTGCTGTATGTCAGAAACCCTGTGCTGGGTACAGATGTGGCATCTTGGTTCCTGCATGAAAAAGTGGTGTCATGGTGAACATATGTTTTAATCACAAAATAACCCCCTAAATGTAAGATAATAACCCCCTAAATTAGAGTTGTTGCAAATATTACAAAAGAGAAATACATAGCTCTGTCAGTTAGCAGTTTCTAAATGCAAATAACACTGGTGTTCATCTCAGCATCAATAAACAATAACCATGTCTTTGGTTCTATAGCCCAGTTGGGGTTGGCTGATCTAAGATGGGCTTTACTGCAAGGTTCTGCTCACAAGGCTTTCGTCCTCCTGCTGGAGGCAGCAGACAGCCCAGGAGTGTTCTTTCCATGGCAAGAGCAGAGGCACAAAAAGACAAAACCAAGTGTGCAGGTGCTTTTCAGAAATCTTCTGTGTCATCTACTTGCACGCCATTGGCCAAAGAAAATCAACACCGACCTCAACATCAAGGTGTAGTCTTCTCTTGGAAATGGGGGAGGTGGAATACTTCCGAACAAATAGTCTAGCCCAGTGCAGTGGCTCGTGGAGAGGACATTGTGGATGATTCCATTAGGAATGAACTAACTGAGACAGAAAAGGAACAACTTGACAAAAAGCTCTGCAGTGGGATGCAGAAGGGTCACTTTGAGACACTGACAGAAGGTCAACGAGGTTAGAACTCAGAAAGCCAGCAGCAATGCGGGAGGCAAACTGAGTCTGGAGAGGGATGGGGGCAAGCCAGAGTGACCTGCAGGCCATATTAAGGACTTGGAATTTTTATCCTGAAGATTCAGTATTCAGTCTTGGAAAGGTATTTGTTCATCATGCTTATTCTCTTTCCAACCTCTCTTTTCTTCCTTATGAATCTGGAACAGAAAGGAAATCCCGTGATTATTATTAAATAAAATAACATGGATGTGGTTTTCAATACAGTCAGTTCTTCATAACCCCAGGTTCTGCTTTCAAGATTCAACCAATCATGATCGAATCAGAAGATGCAGAACCAGGGGTTATGGAGGGTGGACTTTTCTGCACCATTGCATGTAAGTGACTTGAGAATCCACAGATTTTGGTGTCTGGTGAAAGAATGAGGTGGATGCTGGAAATAATTCCCCACCGATACCGAGTGTTACTTGCTCAGTTGCGTCTGATTCTTACCGACCCCACGGACTGCAGCACGCCAGGTTCCTCCATCCGTGGAATTCTCCAGACAAGAATACTGGAGTAGGTTGCCATTTCCTTCTCCAGGGGATCTTCCTAACCCAGGGATCAAACCCTGGTTTCCTGCATCTCAGGCAGTTTCCCTACCGTGAGCCGTCAGGGAAGCCCATATTTAGGTATTATAACAAGGGATGACTGTAATAACCTTTTTAAAAGTAATAACATGCAGGAAATCCTTTAGTCATTTTCTCCATCTTGGATTATTCATTCTATTTTATTCTTCTTTATAAATGCAAGATAATACATATTAAATTTAACCAAAAAATTGATGTTACAAGATCAGCTCAGTTCAGTTCAGTTGCTCAGTCGTGTCCGACTCTTTGCAACCCCATGAATCACAGCACGCCAGGCCTCCCTATCCATCACCATCTCCCGGAGTTCACTCAGACTCATGTCCATCGAGTCCGTAATGCCATCCAGCCATCTCATCCTCGGTCGTCCCCTTCTCCTCCTGCCCTCAATCCCTCCCAGCATCAGAGTCTTTTCCAATGAGTCAACTCTTTGCATGAGGTGGCCAAAGTACTGGAGTTTCAGCTTCAGCATCATTCCTTCCAAAGAAATCCCAGGGCTGATCTCCTTCAGAATGGACTGGTTGGATCTCCTTGCAGTCCAAGGGACTCTCAAGAGTCTTCTCCAACACCACAGTTCAAAAGCATCAATTCTTCGGCGCTCAGCTTTCTTCACAGTCCAACTTTCACATCCATACATGACCACAGGAAAAACCATAGCCTTGACTAGGCGGACCTTAGTCGGCAAAGTAATGTCTCTGCTTTTGAATATACTATCCAGGTTGGTCATAACTTTTCTTCCAAGGAGTAAGCGTCTTTTAATTTCATGGCTGCAGTCACCATCTGCAGTGATTTTGGAGCCCAAAAAAATAAAGTCTGACACTGTTTCCACTGTTTCCCCATCTATTTCCCATGAAGTGATGGGACCGGATGCCATGATCTTCGTTTTCTGAATGTTGAGCTTTAAGCCAACTTTTTCGCTCTCCTCCTTCACTTTCATCAAGAGGCTTTTTAGCTCCTCCTCACTTTCTGCCATAAGGGTGGTGTCATCAGCATATCTGAGGTTATTGATATTTCTCCCGGCAATCTTGATTCCAGCTTGTGTTTCTTCCAGTCCAGCGTTTCTCATGATGTACTCTGCATATAAGTTAAATAAGCAGGGAGACAATATACAGCCTTGACGTACTCCTTTTCCTATTTGGAACCAGTCTGTTGTTCCATGTGCAGTTCTAACTGTTGCTTCCTGACCTGCATACAGATTTCTCAAGAGGCAGGTTAGGTGGTCTGGTATTCCCATCTCTTTCAGAATTTTCCACAGTTTATTGTGATCCACACAGTCAAAGGCTTTGGCATAGTCAATAAAGCAGAAATAGATGTTTTTCTGGAACTCTCTTGCTTTTTCCATGATCCAGCGGATGTTGGCAATTTGATCTCTGGTTCCTCTGCCTGTTCTAAAACCAGCTTGAACATCAGGGAGTTCACGGTTCACATATTGCTGAAGCCTGGCTTGGAGAATTTTGAGCATTACTTTACTAGCGTGTGAGATGAGTGCAATTGTGCGGTAGTTTGAGCATTCTTTGGCATTGCCTTTCTTTGGAATTGGAATGAAAACTGACCTTTTCCAGTCCTGTGGCCACTGCTGAGTTTTCCAAATTTGCTGGCATATTGAGTGCAGCACTTTCACAGCATCATCTTCCAGGATTTGAAACAGCTCAACTGGAATTCCATCACCTCCACTAGCTTTGTTCTTAGTGATGCTTTCTAAGGCCCACTTGACTTCACATTCCAAGATGTCTGGCTCTAGATTAGTGATCACATCCTCATGATTATCTGGGTCGTGAAGATCTTTTCTGTACAGTTCTTCTGTGTATTCTTGCCACCTCTTCTTAATATCTTCTGCTTCTGTTAGGTCCATACCATTTCTATCCTTTATCGAGCCCATCTTTGCATGAAATGTTCCCTTGGTATCTCCAATTCTCTTGAAGAGATCTCTAGTCTTTCCCATTCTGTTGTTTTCCTCTATCTCTTTGCATTGATTGCTGAAGAAGGCTTTCTTATCTCTTCTTGCTATTCTTTGGAACTCTGCATTCAGATGCTTATATCTTTTCTTTTCTCCTTTGCTTTTCGCCTCTCTTCTTTTCAGTGCTATTTGTAAGGCTTCTCCAGACAGCCATTTTGCTTTTTTGCATTTCTTTTCCATGGGGATGGTCTTGATCCCTGTCTCCTGTACAATGTCACGAACCTCATTCCATAGTTCATCAGGAACTCTGTCTATCAGATCTAGGCCCTTAAATCTATTTCTCACTTCCACTGTATAATCATAAGGGATTTGATTTAGGTCATACCTGAATGGTCTAGCGGTTTTCCCTACTTTCTTCAATTTAAGTCTGAATTTGGAAATAAGGAGTTCATGATCTGAGCCACAGTCAGCTCCTGGTCTTGTTTTTGTTGACTGTATAGAGCTTCTCCATCTTTGGCTGCAAAGAATATAATCAATCTGATTTCGGTGTTGACCATCTGGTGATGTCCATGTGTAGAGTCTTCTCTTGTGTTGCTGGAAGAGGGTGTTTGCTATGACCAGTGCATTTTCTTGGCAAAACTCTATTAGTCTTTGCCCTGCTTCATTCCGCATTCCAAGGCCAAATTTGCCTGTTACTCCAGGTGTTTCTTGACTTCCTACTTTAGCATTCCAGTCCCCTATAATGAAAAGGACATCTTTTTTGGGTGTTAGTTCTACAAGGTCTTGTAGGTCTTCATAAAACCGTTCAACTTCAGCTTCTTCAGCATTACTGGTTGGGGCATAGACTTGGATAACTGTGATATTGAATGGTTTGCCTTGGAAACGAACAGAGATCATTCTGTCGTTTTTGAGATTGCATCCAAGTACTGCATTTCGGACTCTTTTGTTGACCATGATGGCTACTCCATTTCTTCTGAGGGATTCCTGCCCGCAGTAGTAGATATAATGGTCATCTGAGTTAAATTCACCCATTCCAGTCCATTTTAGTTCGCTGATTCCTAGAATGTCGACGTTCACCCTTGCCATCTCTTGTTTGACCACTTCCAATTTGCCTTGATTCATGGACCTGACATTCCAGGTTCCTATGCAATATTGTTCTTTACAGCATCGGATCTTGCTTCTATCACCAGTCACATGCACAACTGGGTATTGTTTTTGCTTTGGCTCCATCCCTGCATTTTTTCTGGAGTTATTTCTCCACTGATCTCCAGTAGCATATTGGGCACCTAACGACCTGGGGAGATTCTCTTTTGATATCCTATCATTTTGCCTTTTCATACTGTTCATGGGGTTCTCAAGGCAAGAATACTGAAGTGGGTTGCCATTCCCTTCTCCAGTGGACCAGGTTCTGTCAGACCTCTCCACCATGACCCGCCTGCCTTGGGTTGCCCTGCAGGCATGGCTTGGTTTCATTGAGTTAGACAAGGCCCTGGTCCTAGTGTGATTAGATTGACTAGTTTTCTGCGAATATGGTTTCAACAAGATAGTCCCTTTAAAATGGTCATGCAGTTGTATCTTAAATTGCATCAGACATTATATTAATGTAGGATATTTGTGCATTTTGCTCAAAAAGTAAAGGTTTTTCCTGATAGCATACCTAGTAACTATGGATACTCTTCCTTTGGGTGTCTACATTTCAATTATGCAAATTTACCAAGTGGACTAAAATCAAAAGCCTTGGATTAAGCCTTCTCTTGCCTTATGTTCTCCTTATGAAATATTCTAATGTCTACTCAATAGATGGTGGGGTGGTGATTTAGTCACTCAGTCTTGTCTGACTCTTTTCAACCCCATGGGCTGTAGCTCTCCAGGCTTCTCTGTCCATGGGATTTCCCAGGCAAGCATGCCAAAGCAGGGTGCCATCTCCTTACAAATTCTTAGCAAAGGATATTTTCATAATGTGAAATGTGTTTAGTGTGATCATATACTTTATGATCCAACTCAGGATAATTTTAGAGTGAAATTAAGAATAATGTATAAACCAAGGCTGGGAAAACCGGATATCAACTCACCCTAAGTATATCCAGATAGAATTAGTCCTATTAAGACAAAATGTGATTCTTCCTCCCTGTATACTTAGGGAGATGATAACCAGTACAGGATCTTGGGCATGATTCCCAAGACTTACAAAAGCTTACAAAAGATTGGATGCTGATGACTGGAAGAATAAAGCGTGACTCTGTGGAAAATCGTAAGTGTCTCAAAAAGGAGGGGGCCGTGGCATGTGGGGAGGGGTACAGGCCCTGGTGTGCATACACCTGTGTGCTCAGTATGCACCGTGGACACATCGCCTTACCAGCCTACACCTCAGTTTCCTCTTCAGCACGCCGAGGTTCATGAGGATCTGATAAAATAATACATAACCCATTGTGATCACTCAACAAAGGTGCCTATATGCAGCAAACTAGCCACAGCCATGAGCCCCTGTGCCACGTTACTGAAACCCTCGTGCCCCGTAGCCCATGCTCTGCAACAAGAGAGGCCACCGCAATGGGTCGTCCACACGACACAACTAGAGAGAAGCTCCTGCTCTTCACAAGTAGAGAAAGCCCAAGCTCAACAAGGAAGACCCAGCACCAGAAAGAAAAAAGATGCATCATGGATTATGGAAACAATGTCCAGTTCCTCATTACTGAAAAACTAGATAACTGCTAAGTAAAGGGACCAAGAGACAATGGTCTCCAGTATGGTCCCTTGGGTGACCTATATCCCCTTTCCCCTGAGTTGTCTGTTTCGGGACATCTGCTTCTTGCTTCAGAGCTATTATTAGTCATTCCAGAAAGCCCAGATTCTTTGTTTTGCAGATGTTGGAGTTAAGACAGTGATCACTGACTCTTCATGACTTGCCATCTCTGGAGGGCCTTTCTACCTTCCTGCTTGCTCCCTGGAATGCTGGCTTTCCACGCCCTTGTGGATGGACACAGCTGCTGTCCCTGCTAAGATCAGCATCTGATACAAGGTGGAGATGCAAACAAGTGTCCAAATCTGCTTTGGAAGAAGAGATTTTAAGAGTAGAGCAATAGTTATAATCGAGTCCGCTTGCAGAGATCCATGACAGAGATCTGATAACATGTGAAATGTGCTCTAGTGATAGCACTTCAGAGATAGTGCTGTTTAGTCACTTCTTGCTTCTATCTTTAGGGCTGGATTATACCAGCACCTCCTATGGTTACCCCGTCAGTCTCAAGTGCTAGCTGATACCCAGATACCTACTAGGATTTCAGCTAGATTTCTGTTGCTCTCTCTTTATAGCATCCGCCTCCCTTTCTAGCATCTCTTTATAGAATCCACCTGCAATGCAGAAGACCCCAGTCTGATACCTGGATTGGGAAGTTCCACTGGAAATGAGAAAGGCTACCCGCTCCAGTATTCCTGGGCTTCCCTTGTGGCTCAGGTGGTAAAGAATCCACCTGCAATGTGGGAAACCTGGGTTTGATCCCTGGGTTGGGAAAATACCCCGGAGAAGGGAAAAGCTACCCACTCCAGTGTTCTAGCCTGGAGAATTCCATGGACTGTATAGTCCATGGGGTCGCAGAGTCAGACACGACTGAGCAGCTTTCACTTCACTTTCACTCTTTATAGCAATATTTCAAATATATTCAAGAGAACACTTTGGCCATGTACCCACATTCAAGGTCAGCTGGGTCTGGAAAAGGCTGCACGCTGTAGCTCCTTCATAATTCATTAACGTTTTAAAGAGTGATATGTCCTACAGTTAAAAAATTGGTTTAACTTTGACTCAGCATAACCAGACTTATTTGACCATGGCAGCTTTGGGTCATTAACAACTATTAACAACCACAACACTAGCAGTGTACACCCACAGAAATGCAGCTGCATAGGGTATAGCTCTATTCCTATTCATTTAAGATATTCTTTTGAAAATATCTGCTTTTGAAGGCACCCTGTGGAGGTGATTTTGCTTTATTCCTCTTGGAAGGCATAGGAGATCAGTAAATTAGCTCCAAAGTGGTTTACATGATTACATGATAAATCTGAAGTGCATGCAAATTACCTCCAGGAGTCTTTGAAGTCAGTGACTCACAGTAAAAGAAATCAAGCTATGGGTGAGCATTAAGTAGTTTATAAAATTTGAAAGCAGAATAGATAGCACAAGGCTACTAACTAGTATTTGATTCGTCTGCAATGCCCTCATTTTTATGCAGCTGATAAGCGTGGAGTAAATCTGGGGTTAAAAATACGTCAGCCCTCTGACCACTACACAGGTTTATCAATTAGGAAACTGGAGCTATGTGGGGTTTAGGCTAATGGAGTAGATGGAGTTAGGGTGGACTTTGGTCAGATCTCCAACTGTGCATGCTCAGAAAGTTGAATTTTGTTAATTTCTGTAGGTGTAGTAAGTTCTGAGGGAATGGTCCAATTTCATAAGCCTTGGAGTACAAAAATTGACATCTGAATTCATTCATTCATAATTAGGGCTCTTGCTTTTAAAGACAAGAGGTGTTTTTTCCTATTATTCAGGTAAAAATTTTTGAGTGAAATACACAGATCTTCAGTGATCTATCTGATGAGTTTTGATAAATGTATTTGTACTGAAGCCTATATTCAGGTTTCCTCTCTTTTCAGGCCTCCACCTCTTCCCTTCTGCCCCCATCCTATGCTACCTGCCCCCATTTAGCCCTTTTGCAACTCTGCCGTCAGGGAACAACTCAAAATAATTTAACATCTGGGGAGGAGAGAGTAAGGAGAATCTTGTATTTTTATGAGACATGTTGTATGAAACATTGTGAAGGTGAAGGTGAAGTCGCTCAGTCATATCCGACTCTTTGCAGCCCCGTGGACTGTAGCCCACCAGGCTCTTCCGTCCATGGGATTCTCCAGGCAAGAATACTGGAGTGGGTTGCCATTTCCATTGTAGAACCCAAGAAAATATCCCTTATCTACCTTTCTAATGACCAAAATGTTCAAATCTTCCTTATGCTATAGGCACCTGTCTCTTAGTTGGAGCGGTCAAAATGCTTTGATTTTTGTTTAAATCTTGGCTGCACTGGGTCTTTGCTATTGTGTGCGGGCTTTCTCTCTGGTTGTAAGAAGTGGGGGCTGCTCTTCTCACCGCGGTGGCCTCTCCTGCTGCGGAGCACAGCCTCCAGGCATGTGGACTCTGGGACAATGGACTTCAGTAGTTGTGGCAAAGAGGCTTCGTTGCTCTGTGGCATGTGGAATCTTCCCAGACCAGGGTCAAACCCATGTCCCTTGCATTGACAGGTGGATTGTTATTCAATGTACTACTAGGGAAGTCCAGGGAAAATGTTAAAAATACCTTCCTCACACATTGTATTTTTCTAGATTCTGTCGAGATAGTCAGCAGCCTCATTTCACCCATACCTCCTGTTGTAGCAATTTGAGTTGAAGAGACACCCGCTTTCATCACCATTACACTTCGGAGTCATTACACAAGATGACTTTTATTTAGTTAGCTGATTATTATTCGTTCACTGTCTCCAACTTCTCAGGGTATATCCTCTTTAGGGCTTGAAGATCCTCGTACAGTGCTTATATTAATTATTAGTCAGAACTTTCTCTAGCCAGTAATGAATCCTAACTCAGATAGGCACCATCGTTTTGTTCATTGTCTGATGTCTCTTTACAATAGCTAAATTTAAAAAAAATAATATTTATCAGGAGGTTTATTGGGTCTTGGTGAATCTAAATGGCTTGTTGAAAATTTAGCTTTCGCTGATTCAATTCTTTGAAGAATCCAAGATTCTGATATTACCTTTACCAGAAGACCACATACCATATTTCAACAATTAGCACCGCAGACTTTCATTCAAGGATTAAGATCATAAAATTTAAATAGAATTAGTAACAAAGTGGTGATTGGAATTTATGTGTGAAATGAACAGAATTTGGAAATCCTAGTGAATTTGAGGCATTAATTGGTTAATGAATCTGAATTCTTTGCTAAGTGACCTCGATTCTAAAGGCCTGACATTAACATAATTTATGTTCTTTTTAGAAGTGAAATCATTTTGGGTTTTAATTTGATGTAATGATTTACAGACGACTTTTTCCAGTAGAATTTCAGGAGCACCGGGTTAGCAAATCGTCTTGTCCCTATGTTATTGATACTTGGCCCAATAATTAAATATAACAGCTGTTTGCACAGAAAATATCTAAAATTAGACACAGGAGTTGAGTTGGGTAATCTCTAGCTTGCTTTTGTTTATAATGTTACAGCTGTGTATGGGAGGAAATCCTCTGATGGAAAGTTAGTTAAGGCTTCTTTAAAAATGTAGCAACACCATTTGTGAAAATGAGAGAAAATTTCCCCTGTCCTTTCAAGAAGTGTATGAGAAGATAGTTGATGAAGCCACAAGCCAGAAAATGACTTTTCTTTCATATCACCTTCAGGTCCTTATAGAATAGTGAAAGATAACCATCTCTGGGCTTCCCAGATGGCGCTAGTGGTAAAAAGGCTGCCTGCCAATGCAGGTAGATGTAAGAGACGCAGGTTCGATCCCTGGGTTGAGAAGACCCCGTGAGAAGGGAATGGCAACCCACTCCAGTATTCTTGCCTGAAAACCCCATGGCTGGAGGGCCTGGCGGGCTATAGTCCATAGGGTCACACAGAGTCAGACATGACTGAAGCAACTTAGACCTAAACTTGGTCTCTACCTTAAACGGAAGGATCAGTTCAGTTCAGTTCAGTCACTCAGTCATGTCCGACTCTGCAAATCCATGGGCTGCAGCATGCCAGGCCTCCCTGTCCATCACCAACTCCCGGAGTTTACTCAAACTTATGTTCATTGAGTAGGTGATGCCATCCAACCATCTCATCCTCTGTCATCCCCTTCTCCTCCTGCCTTCAATCTTTCCCAGCATCAGCATCTTTTCCAATGAGTTAGTTCTTTGCATCAAGTGGCCAAAGTATCAAGAGTTTCAGCTTCAGCATCAATCCTTCCAATGAATATTCAGGACTGATCTCCTTTAGAATGGACTGGTTGGACCTCCTTGCAGTTCAAGGGACTCTCAAGAGTCTTCTCCAACACCACAGTTCAAAAGCATCCATTCTTCAGTGCTCACCTCTTCTATAGTTCAACTCTCACGTCCAAACATGACTACTGGAAAAACCATATGCGCACATGAAAGTACACGAGTTCAGAGAACATTCCTAACACCCCTGAAATCCAACAAACAACAAAGCAGTTTAACTGGGTACTGTTTAAAAACACACAAGTTGATTGCAGTTGGAACTGCTCTGACCATTGGTCTGAGCAAACCAGTACTTCCCTGCTGCTGTGCTGTGTGTGCTGTGTGTGCTGAGTCATGTCCGACTCTTTGCGACCCCACAGACCAGCCCACCAGGCTCCTCTGTCCATGGGATTCCCCAGGCAAAATACTGGAGCGGGTTGCCATTTCCTCCTCCAGGGAGTCTTCCTGACCTAGAGATCAACTCCGAGTCTATTGCGTGTCCCGCATTGGCAGGCGGATTCTTCACCACTGCACCACTTGGGAAATCCTAGGACTTCCCTGGGCGGACCTAAACTCTTAGACTGCACCGAGAGCTCCTCTACCATGAGGAGATATTTGATAAAGGGAAGGGTCTCGGGTCCCTACTTCTACAAACTTCTTCAGTTAAATTCTATCCACTGAACTTAAAAATTACTAAACATAACTGAAACCCCTAATTCGGGTCAACCGGACAACTTAGATACTTTTTACAAATTAATAAAGACAGTTTTTCCAACGTAATCCATGGATCTCGGTACATGAAGAAGACTTGACACTACCGTCCCAATCGTCCTGGTGTCTTGTAAGTAGGAAATTTACACACATCACGAAATTTCAGATTCACGAAAGTACGAAAAAGTAAATCAGCAAAAGTCAACTAGTCGTACTGGTCATTACCCTGTCCTCATCTTTCCACAATTAGTTAGGAACCACACTATAAAGGCCGGATATTGTTTCCGAAGACGACTAGATGTATTGGATTAGAGGAAGACGAGTACCATTTGTGGACAGAAAATCATGACGGCTTAGCAAGTTCCACAGAAGTTACCCGACACAAGGGACACTAAAGGGAAAACACACAAGGACTACCATTTATACCACAATCAGACCGAATGGTATTGTAGGGTTAGGAACGTGTTTGTCCCCGAGTCGTTTACAAACGACTTATAAACGATTCTTATGGGAAGGAGTGAACCAGGAAGTCCAGAGTCGATTCTGTGGTCGAGGAGTTTATACTGAAAGAGTTTAGAGAGAGACCAGGTTAGTCTGTGGGACGAGGTACGTATGCAGATTGTGTCGTGAATCTATGATACTGCAGTGACGACTAAATAAAGTGAGACTGACACTGACGGAACTCCCGTTACTGACATAGAGTAAGTGTAAACAGAGAGGTCGTAGATGTCTGCTGGGTAGTTTATCTTTTGAGGACGTCCGTCGGAAGACGTACGTCCAACACTTTCCTTCTCCTCAGGGTTGCTCACCAGAGACCAAACATTGGAAGATGGTCACTTTAGCTACTTTACAGTCAGAGGAGCCAGGGTGTCATAAAAGGGTCCTATTCAGGAGATGAACTACTCACCAGACATCCACGACCTCTCTGTGTACACTTACTCTATGTCGTCAAAGAAAGTTCCACCAGTGTCGGGTCTCACTCTGTTTGGTCCTCACTGTAGTGTCCCAGGACTTACGATACGATCGACGTACGGATCTCGTCCCCGCATACGTGTCACTATATGAGTAAACACTTCTCTCCTCACATCACTCACCCCCCTCTGCCCAGGTAGGCCCCGTGGCCAAGCGCCTTGTCATGTGCATCTTCTGGCCCTGGTCCGGCTCCCAACAATTTTCATGAGATCGCTGGCGGTGATTTGGTTTTAACCAATCTTTCTACCAGATTTTACTGCACAGACTGGGAAAGGCCAGATCTTTTCTCATATCTCATTAATGGAGCTGCCACCAAGGTACAGCTCCTTCATTTGACTTGCTCTCAGCTCAGTTTCTCAGCTTATATTCCATCTCTGGGAACCTGGTGAACTTTCCCCGGGTGCTGGACCTGATGCATTACTTCTTGAAAAATCCACATGCCCGCTCACTGTCTGTTTCCCTGGACCGACTTTTACCTCCCCTCAGAGCAAACTTCTTTTCCATAAAAGTCTGATGCCTGAGAAGTTCAGTGGTCACCCTGTGTTCTTCATGGTTAAGAACCTTAGCCCCTTGGACAATCCATCCGTGAATCCAACCACTGCCTCTCCCATGAGACTTATCTGTCCTCATGGAGGTGGAGTCCCTGTCAACTTTCTGGAAACTTGGCGCAGACCTCACCATGCATACTTGACTTCTCAGCACACAGGCAGCTTCAGTCCTGACACAACAGCCCTGAGTAAAAGAGCATGGACATTTAAATCTGTGGATACTCATCTGGTTATGCTCTTAATCATGGCATTGGTAAAATGTAGAAAATCACTCAGAGATTCCGTGGCAATCACTGTCATTTATGGTTTCTTCCCCAGGAGTAATTAATTATATATTCACGTAGGCGATTGTCAATTTCCTATCTATATGCTGAACGGCACGTGTGACATAGCTTTGAAATGAAGTTTTGTGTTCACCTAGTGTGCCGCAGGATAAAAGAGGAATTCAGCCACTTACACCTGTCTTCACTTCCAGCTTTCATCTTCTGAGTCTTTTCATCTTATTCTTATCTCTTCCTCCCACCCTGTACACTGTGAATGTAAAATTTCACGTTTCCAAAGAAATTCTCAACGTGATTGTCTGACTGTGCGACAGCAGAAAAGCAAATGTCCGAATATTTTCTCATGCGAGACATGATCAAAAGAGGGCAGATAAAATGCATGAAGTTAAGAGCAAGTCCTGTGCGGAACTGGAGCTCTCATATGTGGATCTATGTGTGAAGGTTAAATAGCACTATTCTCATCTTTCTAGAAAACACATCAGTGATCCCCAGGCGGCAGAGAAGAGCACAGCAGAGTGCTGGAATGAGGCTCCAGCTCTCCTGATCCCAAGCCAAGTCAGTATTCCCGTTTCCCATTTCAGTTTCAAAAGGGAGCTTACCCTTTTGAGTCTGCCCTTCACCAGTAGAAAGTACTGCTCACAGCCCCACAGGGTCTGATCAGCCACTTGGATCAATGATTAAACTGTCATTTGCTCTGTAAGCATACTAATAGTGTGGGCATGATTTGGGCAGGTAAGTAGAATCAGCAGCCAGATAATGGACGGGATGCTGGCCAGAAAATCTGCAAATCCAGGTGTTCTGACATTTCTGGTCGGAATTACTGACCACCTTTTCCCTGACAGACTGGGGTTAGAAATACATGAGAAATGGACTTCCCTGGTGGTCCAGTGGCTAAGACTCCACGCTCCCAGTGCAGGGGCCCTGGGTTTGATCCCTGGTTGGGGAACTGGATCCCACATGCCATCACTAGAAGATCCTGCATGCCTCAACTAAGACTCAGTATGGCTAAACAAACAAATAAAAATATTTATATATAAAAAAAGAAAACACATCCTCTTGATGTGGCTTTTCTAGTAAAGTGCATCGGTTGTTCAAAAAGATTTTAGAAGACCTTCAGTTCAGTTCAGTCACTCAGTCGTGTCTGACTCTTCGCGACCCCATGAATTGCAGCACGCCAGGCCTCCCTGTCCATCACCAACTCCCAGAGTTCACTCAGATTCATGTTCATCGAGTCAGTGATGCCATCCAGCCATCTCATCCTCGGTCGTCCCCTTCTCCTCTGGACCCCAATCCCTCCCAGCATCAGAGTCTTTTCCAATGAGTCAACTCTTCGCATGAGGTGGCCAAAGTCCTGGAGTTTCAGCTTTAGCATCAGTCCTTCCAAAGAAATTCCAGGGTTGATCTCCTTCAGAATGGACTGGTTGGATCTCCTTGCAGTCCAAGGGACTCTCAAGAGTCTTCTCCATCACCAC
>SJYX01019891.1:149476-163806 GCA_006410675.1 Oreotragus oreotragus
AAAAAAAAAACAACAGAGCCTGAGATTGCTCGAAGAATTACAACCTTAATTAGAGCAGCACAGTGTCTTACTGCACAAACGGATGTTATATTATTAATGCCCACCTCTTTAGTGCTACCTTCAGGCCAAGATATCGGTGGGTTATCATTGTAAATAACATCATGTTCCTATAGTGCTCACCATGGCTCACCCTAAGGCACATGGCTTCTCAAAACTGGAATTCCAAGCCGAGCATTTGTGCTAAATTGAAGTGAGTTTGGAAGAACTCTGTTTAACACCAGAAGCTCATTATTAAAGATCTGTTAGGCAATAGTAAGAACTAACCCATCCATGATTATGAATTCAGTTCAGTTGAATTTCTTAAGTTTCTCTCTGTTATGTTTTGTAGTTTTCCATATAGAGATCACATCTTCAGATTTACTCTCAGTTCAGTTCAGTTCAGTCGCTCAGTCGTGTCCGACTCTTTGTGACCCCATGAATCACAGCACGCCATTATCCCCCAGAGTTTGCTTAAACTTGAGTCTATTGATTTAATGGTGCCATCCACCCATCTCATCCTCTGTTGTCCCCTTCTACTTCTGCCTTCAATCTTTCCCAGCCTTAGGGTCTTTTCTAATGAGTCAGCTCTTTGTATCAGGTGGCCAATAAACGTTTTATAGTTGTGAAGTTAATAGAGAAACATTCTATGTTTCTGTGTGGTTGGAAGTTTCTGAATAAGTTTTCCTTGGGACCCTGGCTAAAAACAAGCCTTTCTTTGCTTAGGCCTGGCATGGTCTTGGAATAATTGTGAATTCAGAATTAGAAGACATAGGAATATTTTTGTACTCCAATCAATATAGACTTCCCAGTGAATTGTAAAGTCATTGACGAGGAAGTTCATAATAAAATTATTTCTCAAAACAGGTACATTTATAAGTCATGGGTGTATAATGTTCGGGGCTTCCTAGTAGTAAAGAATCCACCTGCCAATGCAGGTAGACGTAAGAGACGTGGGTTCCACCCCTGGGTCGGGAAGATCCCCTGGAGGAGGAAATGGCAACCCACTCCAGTATTCTTGCCTGGAGAATCCCATGGACAGAGGAGCCTGTAAGCCCGCAGTCCATAGGGTAGCACAGAGTCGGACATGACTGAAGCGACTTAGCATGCACGCACACATGTAACATAGAGTATGGTGACTATAGTTACTAATACTGTATCATCTATTTGAAATTTGCTAATCTTAAAAGCTCTCGTCACAAGAAAAGAAATGTTTTATAACCATGTATGATGACTGTTAATTAGACATGTTGTGATCATTTCATAATGTATACCAACACCAAACCACTATGTTGTACATCTGAAACTAATATAATGTTATATGTTAATTATACCTCCATTTTAAAAAGGGCAAAAAAACAAACAAACAAAAATTACACTGGCTAAAAGTCTTGCCATTAAACCAATTTTGTTGAATTCAATTAAGTTATATTGAGTCATGTGTTGTATGTAAGACCCTGTTTTATACTCTGTGAGCAAATGCAGAAATTTATAATATAGTCAGTCCTTGAGGAGCAATGATTTGAAACAGAACTGGCAGCAGGGCAAATTACTGTAAAGAAAAATCCACCCCTGCCAGTGTGTCTTAATAAACATGTTTATCAAATTTTTAATGAGGCCAGATCGAAAGGGATTGCCTTATGTAGCCCTTGTGACATAATGGAAAATGCAATTTAATAATGACTTAATGATGAATGTGTATAGACTACGCAAAGGCACAGCTAGTTTTTCAGACTCATTAAATGGAAGATTTGACCTGTGTGTCTGAGTTTAGCACGTGCATATACTCTTGTAAAATGAAATGGAGATGAAAGCTGTGAATCCATTGTTTGATCTACCCTTCTTGGGAAAGGCACACGAAGTTTGTAATACCTGTGTTCCTTTACTGCTTTTCCCTTTTGCTGTTGTTGAGTCCTGACTCTTTGTGACCCCATGGACTGCAGCATGCCAGGCTTCCCTATCCTCCATTATCCCCCAGAGTTTGCTTAAACTTGAGTCTATTGATTTAATGATGCCATCCACCCATCTCATCCTCTTGTCCCCTTCAACTTCTGCCTTCAATCTTTCCCAGCTTTAGGGTCTTTTCTAATGAGTCAGCTCTTTGGATCAGGTGGCCAAAGTATTGGAGCTTCATCTTTGACATCAGTCCTTCTCTTCAGAGATTGAAAAAGCTACTAATTTTTCCTAGTTTGTAATCAAACAGAAACTTGGACATGAGATGGAATGATACATGGAAATGCTCCAGAGACTGGTTTGTGCCAGGGCATAGCTGGCTGTCTCTAGGGTAAGGCCATCCCAGGTTCCACACTTAGGATAGGAGCGAAAAGAGACACTTCTGATTTAAAAAAAAATTTCAAGTATATATTTCACAAAATCTGGTTATATAAATTAAACCGTACATATTTTTACTCAAACATACGCATACTAGTTTAGTAGTTCTAAGATCCGACCTCTATGGAGATGGCACTGTGCATGCATATATCTGAAAATTCAAAACGAATGGGAATTTCAAGGATACTGATGGATAAAGTATATCTCAAAGGAAATTATATTTGATATTAGATTGCTTGCCTTTTACAGTTTAATTACTACCTATAGAAGACTTCATTAAAAAGCTCTGTGCTTCTGCATAGCAGAGGAAAACACAAAAGATACAAACTAAGGCGAAACTGTTGCAGGGTGATCTTTCTGGGAAGCAGAGGGTTTGGGGAGTCAGGTTGTTGGTGTCCACACTTGTGCAAAGGAAGAGAAGATGGCAGGTTGGACAAAGAGATGCTGAGCTGCAGTGCAGTCCAAAATGGGCCTCAGATATACCACGGGGAGCTCTGCTGGTTAAATAGCCCATCAGAGCTATTTTGAGTTAGGTTGAAATGGCCAAGCCTTTATCTTCTCACCTTTTAAAACTGGGTGGAGTTGCTTTACAAGAGCTAAATTCCACTTGAAATTCCCTGAGTCTGTCCACTGCTGGCTATTTCCAGGGGACTTTCGCTGGTTACTTTTGTTTGTGGGCTTTTGTTCCCTTGTTTCTGAGTTCTCTCTTAGTTCCACATGGTGGTTTAGTCGCCAAGTTGGGTTCAGCGCTTTTGCAACCCCATGGACTATATCCTCCCAGACTCCTCTGACCATGGGATTTCCCAGGCAAGAATACTGGAGTGGTTTGCCATTTCCTTTTCCAGGGGATCTTTTCCCACTCAGGGATCGAACTTGGGTCTCCCTCATTGCAGGCAGATTCTCCACCAACTGAGCCATTAGGGAAGCACACAGTCCCAGGAACAGGGTCTAATCCACCCCACAGTGTCTCCCCTCCGGCATGGCCACCAGACTGGGAGGGCAGCCTTCTCCAGTGGGATGGACTCTGCGACCTACCACTAAGCCGTGCAGGGAGCAAGACTTCCCACCTCACAATGCCTCTTTGGCAGCCAGTGCTTCTTCACCCTCTCGGGGCCCCAGGTGACAAAGAGTGAACTGTGGTCTAGATTTAGTTTTGTCAGCTTTAGTTTTCCCAGACAAGAATCGGCCCTCAGTGCTCTGAAGCCACTACCAAGAGCACACGTCAAAGCTCTCCAAATGGAGGACTTCCTTGGCTGTCCAGTCGTTAAGACCTCACCTTCCAATGCAGGGTGTGGGTTCGATCCCTGCTTGGGATCTAAGATCCCACGTGCCTTGAGGCCAAAAAACCAAAACATAGAACATAAGCAGTATTGTAACAAATTCAATAAAGGCTTTGAAAATGAAAAAAACAAACTATCCAAATGGTTTCCTTAAAGCTCTCATCACTAGGCTTGGGACTGGACGAAGTACCTGGTATGCAGAAGAGCCAGCGTCAGTTTTCTCTGGAGAAGTCTCTTCTCAAAATCTAGGACTTTCCTAGTGGCTCAGAGGGTAAAGCATCTGCCTACCAGGCGGGTGACCTGGGTTCCATCCTTGGGTCGGGCAGATCTCCTGGAGAAGGAAATGGCAATCCACTCCAGTACTCTTGCTCAGAAAATCCCATGGACGGAAGAGCCTGCTAGGCTACAGTCCACAGGGTTGCAAAGAGTCGGACACAACTGAGTGACTTCTCTTCACTTCACTTCATTTCTCAAAATCCACTCAGAATGGTCCTCTGTCTGGGGCCATCAAGAGTTGAAGGAAGGGTTCTTGAAACCGTTTTCTTTATGTTTCTGACTCTGTGTGACCCTGTGAACTGTAGCCCACCAGGCTCCTCTGTCCATGGGTTTCTCCAGGTAATAATAGTGGAGTGGGTTGCCATGCCCTCCTCCAGGGGATCTTCCCAACCCAGGGATCGAACCCTGGGTTCAATCTCTTACATCTTCTGCATTGGGAGGGGGGTTTCTTTACCACTAGCACCACCTGGGAAGCCCGGAATTGGGAGAAGCCAGTCTTATTCTGCCTTTCATGTCCAGATGTCTACACTACGATGCCTCCATGTCTCCTAAAGTAGGCAGAGCCCCCAGGAACATCCTCTCTATATCAGAAATATAGTAGTATCTGTCATGCTATCAAGGCAAAGCTGCCAACAGAGCCCAGTGGTCTGGGACGGGCTGCTGGATGGGCTGAGAGTCTCCGGGTGGACCTGCCCAGACAGGTAGACTTCTTCTTCTAAGGCCTCCTTTCTGACTATGTAAGTTCTTGTCTTCCCTGTAAGTCAAATATCTTTAAAGAATGATCCAATCAAATTATCTTAAACTGGCAGAATAACGCATTGATTTCTTTAAAAAAAAAAACAAAACTAGAATTATTATCTTTTAGAAGAGGTGCAGAGCTCAAAGGGGAACATGTAGACCACCTAATTATACTTCTTGGTTTTATAAATGAGGACACTGGTCTCCCAAGAGGTTTTGATTAGTCATTTATTTATTCAACAAATTTACTTGATGTCTCCTCTTTGCCAGGTATTACCAACATGCTTAACAGTAAGTCAATCCTTGCCCTTCACAGAATGTATCTCCTAGTGAAAGTGACTTCTCCTAGCGAAGTCCCATAAGTAGACTATTAGGATACGTTGCAACCAGAAAGTTCTTGCTTGAACACAGCCTAAGAGACTGGATTACATAGTAACCCAGGGTCTTCCAGCAATCAGCTTACTGTGATGACTAGAAAGGCATTTCAGAATTGACTCATTATTGGTAGGGCCTTGGAAGTAGAAGTGAAAGTGTTAGTTGCTCAGCTGAGTCTTCACTCTTGGTGACCCCATGGACTATAGCCCACTAGGCTCCTCTGTCTATGGAATTCTCCAGGCAAGAAAACTGCAGTGGGTAGCCATTCCCTTCTCCAGGGGATCTTCCTAACCCAGGGATCGAACTAAGGTCTCCTGCACTGCAGGCAGAGTCTTTCTCTTTGAAAGTCAAGGCTCACTAATCAAGAAGACTTGGAGGTATTAATCCCAACTGCAGTCTCTGTCACTTGTCTGTAAAGGTGAGTTACATACAAGACATATAATGTTTGAGTGCTTTATGCCTATTGAGAACCAGCTTAATTTTGCCTTAAACTAAATTTAAAGCACCCTCTGATAAACTTCTTTAAATCCTTACAGAGGGTATCAGCTAGAAACATTCTTGTTTTCTTTTGACCTTTAAAACCCCTACAGTAGGATGCTGAATTTACAGATCACTATCAGTTTCTCCTTTGCAAATAAAATGAGTTATGTAAATGTTAAAAGGAAATCATTTCTGAAAACTGGGCACCGTGCAAAAAACCAAAAAAATTATATATATATATATATACACACACACACATATGTCAAAAGAGGTCACCTCTTGGAAATTGTAAAGAAGTTTCAAAACTGTCGAACCTCACTTTTGTATCCAACTTAGTAATTTTGATAGCTCTGCTTCAAGCTAGCAATTCTTTTTATTTGTTTGGAATTTCCAGTTAAGAAAAAATCACCTTGATTCCAGGACTTAAAACCATTCTCAGCCAGGATCAGAGAGAAAATTCTAAAACTCTATAACTTTTAGGAAAACACTAATATATATGAAGTAGTTTCCTGAGATTCTGAAACTATATTCTCTTTGAGGTACATTGTGAACTTTTTAGAACAGGCAAATCCCCTGATTTCTACAAAATGTTATTGTTTATTAAGGTTTCTGGGAAAGACTTTTTGAAAAAGTGTCTGTTTCCCGTAGTATTGTTAATATTAATTGAAACTTATTTCAGTGACGTGCCACTCATGATTATGTGTGAGACAAACACGTATAAATAACACTTTATAAATAAACTGTGAACATGTGATAATTTTCAGAAGCAGTGAAATCTCATTAAGTCTTTTTTTTTTTTTTTTCTTTTTGGATCCATGGGTAACAAAACTTTCAAAGTTCTTAAATTTATAACTTTGGCAGATTTATTTGAGATGAAAATCTCTCCTCAGGAGAGGTAGATGAAAATAAAAAGAGGCAAAGGCATGATAATGAATGGTCTCTCTCTGGGGAGACTGTTTCATGACATAGCTTTCTGCTTCCTATATCACTGATGCCAAATTTGTCATGCCTTTGTGCCTGATTCCCACTGAAACTACACCCCCTTGAGAAACAATGTAGAGGAATTAGATAAAAGAATGCCTAATTGAGAGTGTTGTAGTATAAAACCAAGGGTCAATTCAATGTTGACTGGCCAAAGATGGACCCTGGCAGTCCAGTGGTCAAGACTCTGAGCTCCCAATGTGGGGGGCACAGGCTCAATCCCTGGCTGGGAGAGTAGAATCCTGTGTGTCACGTGGTGCAGCCAATAAGTACATTAAGTAAAATAAATAATAAAGCTTCTTTTAAAAATGCAAAGGAAGCTCATTGCTGTGGAGTTAGGGAAGATTGGCATTGATTGGGCCCTAGTATTCATGGAGAAGGCAATGGCACCCCACACCAGTACTCTTGCCTGGCAAATCCCGTGGACAGAGAAGCCTGGTAGGCTGCAGTCCATGGAGTCGCGAAGAGTCGGACACGACTGTGCGACTTCACTTTCACTTTTCACTTTCATGCATTGGAGAAGGAAATGGCAACCCACTCCAGTGTTCTTGCCTGGAGAATCCCAGGGACGGGGGAGCCTGGTGGGCTGCTGTCTCTGGGGTCGCACGGAGTCGGACATGACTGAAGCGACTTAACAGCAGCAGCAGCAGCATTCACAAAAAATTATCAACTGCAGGTGACTGAGCTGAGCCCACAGGAAGGGAGAGGAGGTGAGCATGGGTCACATGCCTCCCACACTTCACACCTCATCCATGTCTGCAGAATCAGCAGTTTCAAAGAGGCAAAACCCTCTATTTGCCCAGCTCTTTTTAGCAGTAAAAATCCTTACTTATTTAAAAGTAGTACTTTGCACTTCTATTTTCATCCAAGGATTCCAGATAGCTTCCTGGGGAAAGAACTTCATTCTACTTTACAGGACCTGGTCAAGTCTTACCAGAAGGCATGGTTGCCCAGCACATTTCCAAGTTCAATTTTGCTGTGCAGAGAAATACATGTGTGAGAGAATTCTTCTTTAATGAGAACGCCAAGAATGAATACCTAGAATCCCTTGTCTGCTTTTTTCCCTGTTGAAGTTAGATTATTTCAGTAGGACAAGTATAAATCCTGTCCCATTATGTCAATTGAACTCTGTCTGACAATACACTTTTTCATTTCTTCCCTGCCATGGACATTTAATAAAATAGAGTAGTCTGGGCTGGTTCTTCACATCATATACTGAATTGATAAATAGGGTGGTATTTCCTCTTTTTTTTCCCTTCAAAGAGACTTATTTCAGCTAGCCAGCAGGAGAAAAATCTAAATGTACAGATGCAACATAGCCCACATTCACTCTTTTAAATAGGTTTTTTCAATGACTTTTACAGTCTTAAGGCATGCCCTTATATTTGGAGAAGTGCCTGGAATGGGTAACTCACCTTCCATGCTTTGATGGGAGTACCTAATCTAAAGGGAATCATCTACGTTTGTTAAAATGAATAACCAACAAGAGTCTACTGTAAAAAAAAATACTTATTAAGAACAAACAAACAACAAAAAGCAAATACCAAGGACTTCAGTATAGCACAGGGAACTTAATACCTTGTAATAACCTATAATGGAAAAGAACCTGAAAAAGAATTATCTGTATTTATCTCTCTATATAAAATCAAATATATATTTATATAATCAAATTGCTTTCTTGTACACCTGAAACTAACTCAACATTGTGCATTAATTATAATCAAGAAAAAATAGTTTTTTAAAAAAAAGAGAAAAAAATATCATCTAGGTCTACATGAGCCCAGGGACACTCATAGCGGGATGGAATGAGGAGGGTCAAGTAGGAAAAGGTTCAGCTGGAAGCTTCTTGACAATAAGAAGGTGAAATTAAAAAGAGAATTCAGAGCCACCAAAATGTCTAGCCTTCTCTGTTAGTGAACAATGATTATCATAGATAATATATTTAGTGCTATTTAAGTAAAAAAGAGACTCTACTAAAAATCTTTTTAATTATTCATAAAATAGCTGAGAAATATGATTAAACCATACTGGGATAGGAATATATCATTGCTGTATGTTTTATTCATAACTTGTGAAAACGGATGCATTTGTCATTTCAAATAAAGAAATCAATTGCAGACCCACAGGTTTCTGTATTCACCTTTGGGTGATTCAAGGTTTAAAAGTAAAAAGCTATAGAAACAGAGGACACAAGGCTTTTATCACCCTCTCCATTTAGGGCTTTGGACGGTAAGGGCTTTAAGTGTTACAACNTCGCACGGAGTCGGACATGACTGAAGCGACTTAACAGCAGCAGCAGCAGCATTCACAAAAAATTATCAACTGCAGGTGACTGAGCTGAGCCCACAGGAAGGGAGAGGAGGTGAGCATGGGTCACATGCCTCCCACACTTCACACCTCATCCATGTCTGCAGAATCAGCAGTTTCAAAGAGGCAAAACCCTCCATTTGCCCAGCTCTTTTTAGCAGTAAAAATCCTTACTTATTTAAAAGTAGTACTTTGCACTTCTATTTTCATCCAAGGATTCCAGATAGCTTCCTGGGGAAAGAACTTCATTCTACTTTACAGGACTGGGTCAAGGTCTTACCAGAAGGCATGGTTGCCCAGCACATTTCCAAGTTCAATTTTGCTGTGCAGAGAAATACATGTGTGAGAGAATTCTTCTTTAATGAGAACGCCAAGAATGAATACCTAGAATCCCTTGTCTGCTTTTTTCCCTGTTGAAGTTAGATTATTTCAGTAGGACAAGTATAAATCCTGTCCCATTATGTCAATTGAACTCTGTCTGACAATACACTTTTTCATTTCTTCCCTGCCATGGACATTTAATAAAATAGAGTAGTCTGGGCTGGTTCTTCACATCATATACTGAATTGATAAATAGGGTGGTATTTCCTCTTTTTTTTCCCTTCAAAGAGACTTATTTCAGCTAGCCAGCAGGAGAAAAATCTAAATGTACAGATGCAACATAGCCCACATTCACTCTTTTAAATAGGTTTTTTCAATGACTTTTACAGTCTTAAGGCATGCCCTTATATTTGGAGAAGTGCCTGGAATGGGTAACTCACCTTCCATGCTTTGATGGGAGTACCTAATCTAAAGGGAATCATCTACGTTTGTTAAAATGAATAACCAACAAGAGTCTACTGTAAAAAAAAATACTTATTAAGAACAAACAAACAACAAAAAGCAAATACCAAGGACTTCAGTATAGCACAGGGAATGGAATGGGTAACTCACCTTCCATGCTTTGATGGGAGTACCTAATCTAAAGGGAATCATCTACGTTTGTTAAAATGAATAACCAACAAGAGTCTACTGTAAAAAAAAATACTTATTAAGAACAAACAAACAACAAAAAGCAAATACCAAGGACTTCAGTATAGCACAGGGAACTTAATACCTTGTAATAACCTATAATGGAAAAGAACCTGAAAAAGAATTATCTGTATTTATCTCTCTATATAAAATCAAATATATATTTATATAATCAAATTGCTTTCTTGTACACCTGAAACTAACTCAACATTGTGCATTAATTATAATCAAGAAAAAATAGTTTTTTAAAAAAAAGAGAAAAAAATATCATCTAGGTCTACATGAGCCCAGGGACACTCATAGCGGGATGGAATGAGGAGGGTCAAGTAGAAAAAGGTTCAGCTGGAAGCTTCTTGACAATAACAAGAAGGTGAAATTAAAAAGAGAATTCAGAGCCACCAAAATGTCTAGCCTTCTCTGTTAGTGAACAATGATTATCATAGGTAATATATTTAGTGCTATTTAAGTAAAAAAGAGACTCTACTAAAAATCTTTTTAATTATTCATAAAATAGCTGAGAAATATGATTAAACCATACTGGGATAGGAATATATCATTGCTGTATGTTTTATTCATAACTTGTGAAAACGGATGCATTTGTCATTTCAAATAAAGAAATCAATTGCAGACCCACAGGTTTCTGTATTCACCTTTGGGTGATTCAAGGTTTAAAAGTAAAAAGCTATAGAAACAGAGGACACAAGGCTTTTATCACCCTCTCCATTTAGGGCTTTGGACGGTAAGGGCTTTAAGTGTTACAATACAGTGCAATTTCAGCTACAAAGTGCTAAAATTGTCACTTATTTGAGGTCTCTGAGATATGTGTTCATTTTTATTTTGTCTATTTGATCTGTTTCCTGGGAGCATGCTTGGTTCTATAGGGAGAAATATTAGAGCTGCCTCTATGCTATGATATGAAAACTGAGACCAGCCCTGCCTGGGAAAACAGTTCCCATTTACCAAGTTTTATTGGGCAGACACCTGTATCCTGACAATAACTGTGGCTAAAGAAGAAAGCTCTAGTTTAAAATGTGAAGATAGTGAGGCTCTCTCTCAGACGCATCTTAGGAGAAAACATCTTCTGGAGGTGAGGTGCTGGTTTCTTTCTTCTTTTCTTTTCCTTATTTATTTTCAGCTGCGCCAGGTCTTGGTTGGGGCACAACAGGCTCTTTCTTGCCCCACAGCTCATGGGATCTTAGTTCCCCCAACCAGGGCTCGAACCCACGTCCCTCACATTGGAAAGCAGATTCTTAACCACTGGACCACCAGGTAAGTGGTGGTTACCAAGATGCTGGTTTCTTGATGGTGGGATGGGAATAGGAAGAAAATAAAGGCCAACAAGAGGCAATAACTGGCCCCTTGATGAAGAAAAACCTCAAAGCTTTCCATTAGTATTTGTGAGAGTTAGACCTGTAGGCAAGAAACTGGGTTTAAAAAATTTCTCTTCTGACCCAGATTCATCCTCAGCTACAGTAGACAGAAGGCAGAGGTGGGGAAGAGAAGGGAAAACAAGAAGTGGGGAGATACTCAGGCAAATCATGAACGCTGAACCTTCAAGATGCTGCAAACAGAAATTGTGTGGGGACCTTCTGAGTCCGAGTTTCCCCTCTGATTTTAGAAGGGAGGAGAACAGCTTAGGAAAGACCACAGAGTCTTCTCATTCAAAAATAATGTACCACCTGCTCACTCTAAGATGCTGCTGCGAAAATGATGCTCATTTGCCTTAGAACCAGCCAAAGTGAGGCTGCATATTCTAGCAGTAAGATGCCACACTGCCAACAGGTGTCGGTGAGGATGTGCAGAACAAGGAACCTTCGTGCCCTGGCGTGCTAACATCAGATTGGACCTGCCATTGAACTGAGCATTCAACATTAAATATATGTTGTAAAAATTGGGCTCTCCCTAGTTAGAATGTAGCCTACAACAAAAAGAGGAAGTCAGTCACTGATTCTGTCTTTAATCTTTTGACACTCTTAGAGTCAGATGACACAGGAAACATTGTTAAACCCATCCAGTTTGCAAGAATAATAGCAGTCCTCTACTTTCAAAAAATGCACTTTTTAGGATGGAAAACTTCAACACGTAGAATCATTTGTTGGTGTCTTTGAGAAGGCATTTTTACTCCACATTCTATTCTGAAGAAACTCAGTAATAAAAGATCAGGCAGGTGGGAAATAAAAATACCACCTTTATAACTGAAATGAAGTTGGGAGAACACAGTTCAGTTGGAGAACTGAATTATGTCAGCTAGCCAAATCCTGGAATTTCGAAACACTTCCCACCCAGTCAAAAGAGTAGTTCACTGGGATAGTCCTTTTTTATATATGTCCAATTCAATTCTTCAAACTTTGTTTTTGTTTAGCCACTAAGTTGTGTCCGACTCTGTTGAGACCCCATGGGCTGTAGCCTGCCAGGCTCTTCTGTGCATGGAATTCTCCAGGCAAGAATACTGCAGTGGGTTGCTGTTTCCTTCTCCAGGGGATCTTCCTGATCCGGGGATCTCCTGCACTGGCAGGCAGATTCTTTACCACTGAGCCACCAGGGAAGTCCTTTGCCATACAAGGAAAAGTGCTAAATTCGTTAACACGAAGCATCTGGTTTTCTTTAATTACGAGCCATTTGTGATGTTCTGACTACCTGGTCTTTGTTGCGAAAACCCTCTGTCCTGGCTTCTCCTTCACCTCTTTGGAGCAGTCCCTGAGAGTTATCTGAGAAGCTGTCTTCTGGGCTTGAAGTCGTTAGAAATTCTGCCAAATAAAATTTATTTCTCAACTCTTAGNGTTCTGACTACCTGGTCTTTGTTGCGAAAACCCTCTGTCCTGGCTTCTCCTTCACCTCTTTGGAGCAGTCCCTGAGAGTTATCTGAGAAGCTGTCTTCTGGGCTTGAAGTCGTTAGAAATTCTGCCAAATAAAATTTATTTCTCAACTCTTAGGCTGTGCATTTCCTTTCAGTCGATAGCAAGATTGGTTTCTTCTGAGTTCTGTCTCCTTAAGTTACAGACGGTTACCTTCTCCTTGTCTTCACATGGCTTTCCCTCTGGACTTGACTGTTGTAATCTCTTCTTTCTATAAGGACACCAGTCAGATTGGACTAGGGCCCACCCTAATGACCTCATGAACTATGTTACCTCTTTAAAGACACTGTGTTCAAATACAGCCACTGTATATGGCCTGTTCAAATATAGCCATTCTGAGGTTCTGGCACATAGCTATTTAGGTACTCCAGATTTTAATATAAAGTCCTCTTTCAATTTCAAATTTCCAAAGAGAATTTAATGACAAATCTCATTGCAGTTTGATGTTGAAAGAATTTACTGTGCTTTAGAGACCAAAATTAAATTATCTTACCTGTGGACTTAGAATTTTAAAGTCCAAAGTGTTTGTTAAATTCAACCAAGGACTGTCCTCTTTAATGCTTTATTTTGCTTAGTCCGGCATATAAAATTCTGCATGTCTCAGTTGAGTTGAGACTTGGCAGCTATAGCCTGGGCTTTCTCCAGCTGGACTGTCTGTAATTTCATCAGAGCCTCAGAAATGACAACATCAAGGGTCTCATATCCTTCGTTTTTAAAAATAGACTCCAAAGAATTAATAGGAAGTACAGTAGGAAGCCTGTTATAGGGAGCATCCCTGGTGGCTCAGCGGTAAGAACCTATCTGCAACACAGAAGACGCAGGTTCGATTCCTGGGTCAGGAAGACCCCCTGGAGGAGGAAATGGCAACCCACTCCAGTGGGAAATTCCATGGACAGAGGAGTCTGGTGGGCTACAGTCCACGGGGTCACAAAGAGTTGTAGACGACTGAGCAAATCAACAACAGCACAGTTTAATAAGATCTTACACCCACCAAATTTAGGAAACATGTCAAATCACAGTCTCTAGAGCAGGAAATAATTGTGTTTCCTGGGCCTAGAACTTAATTTGGTAGAAGGCTATATTAGATACTCAAGGGCACCTGAGAAGTAGAGGAAAAACCAATATATCCTTGGTTTCAGCTTTGACAAGATACCAGCTGATGCCTGTTTTGCAAAATCTACAACCTGCAAAGCAAATACACTGGGGAAAGTCTCCCAACAAAATGTTGAAATTGGCCTTACGAATATAGCCTCCAGTGTTCTTGGCTCAACTTACCTTCAGGCTTATGTCTACAACGCCTCTGCTGAGGCTCGGAGCCTTTGATTAAGATCCAGTGCGTACTTGGATAGGGCTTCCCTGGTGCCTCAGCAGTAAAGAACTCCTGCAATGCAGGAGACACAGGTTTGATCCTTCAATGGGGAAGATCCCCTGGAGGAGGGCATGGCAACCGACTCCAGTATTCTTGCCTGGGAAATTGCATGGATAGGGGAACCTGGAGGGCTACAGTCCATGGGATCTCAAAGAGTTGGACATGCATGCACAAGTACCTGCTGCTGCTGCTGCTGCTAAGTCACTTCAGTCGTGTCCGACTCTGTGTGACCCCATAGACGGCAGCCCACCAGGCTCCCCCATCCCTGTCATTCTCCAGGCAAGAACACTG
>SJYX01019891.1:177189-192513 GCA_006410675.1 Oreotragus oreotragus
ATGGGGTCACACAGAGTCGGACACGACTGAAGTGATTGCAGCAGCAGCAGCAGCAGCAGCCCTGACTACACGGGACACTCACCTGGGACCTTTTTCCAGCCCTACCCAGAGCAACTGTATCAGAATCGCTGGGACTGAGCCCAGGTACTGGTCATTTTAAAACCCCTTCAGGCGATTCTAATGCACAACCAAGGTTTCAAAACTTCTAAGTGGCAAACTCAGTTCTACAGAATTCTTGAAAGATGGATATTTAACCTCTTCGGTAAACTTCTCCATTGATGGCGACAGTCACTGGAGTCAGGACTACACTACTTGTCCATGTAGTCCTAGCCTTTGACAGACACCTGTAATTATCAAGAAGCTCTTATCTTGATTCAAGCTTTGTTACATTCTAAATTCTATCCCTCGATCCCAATGAGCTACGAAGCAACACAGTGTATGTGTACTTCTTTATTAATTTTCTTTCTAATCCTCAAAGACAAAGCTATTTATATACAAAACTATGTTCTGTTGGCAAATTTGCTAATCACACTTTCTTTGTTCTCATTCAAATCACAGATAGTAAAAAGCAGAGACATTACTTTGCCAGCAAAGGTCCGTCTAGTCAAAGCTATGGTTTTTCCAGTAGTCATGGTATGGATGTGAGAGTTAGACTATAAAGAAAGCTGAGTGCTGAAGAATTGATGCTTTTGAACTGTGGTATTGGAGAAGACTCTTGAGAGTCCCTTGCACAGAAAGGAGATCCAACCAGTCCATCCTAAAGGAGATCAGTCCTGAATATTCACTGGAAGGACTGATGGTGAAGCTGAAACGCCAATACTTTGGCCAACTCATGAGAAGAGCTGACTCATTTGAAAAGACCCTGATGCTGGGAAAGACTGAAGGCAAGAGGAGAAGGGGATGATAGAGGGTGAGATGGTTGGATGGCATCACCGAGTCAATGGACATGAGTTTGGGTAAACTCCGGGAGTTGTTGACGGACAGGGAGGCCTGGCATGTTATGGTCCATGGGGTCGCAAAGAGTTGGACACAACTGAGAGACTGAACTGAACTGAGGAGATGAACACCAGGAGAGCAAGTGAAGCTTCATCTGTAGATATAGCTACTCCCCATCGTTTGTGTTACCGCCTGAGCAGTAACTTTAGATTCTCACAGGAGATGGAACCCTACAGTGAACTGCACATGAGAGGGATGCAGGTTGCACACTCCTTATGAGAATCATCCTGAAACCATTCCTGCCCTGTCCCCACTCCATGGAAAAATTGTCTTCCGTGAAACTGGTCCCCGGAGCCTAAAAATTTGGGGACTGCTGATCTATAACCTTTCTTCAGTGTGGATTTCATACCATCTTTGACATGATTTGGTGGCTCAGACCAATCTATGTTCAGAAAATATAGAAAGTGTGATTGGCCAACAGAACATAGTTTTGCATATAAATAGTTTTGTCTTTGAGGATTAGAAAAAAAAAAAAGTTTTTAATAAAAAATCCACTTGCAATGCAGGAGATCCAGATTTGATCCCTGGCTTGAAAAGATCCCCTGAAGAAGGAAATGGCAACCCACTCCAATATTCTTGCCTGGAGAATTCCATGGACAGAGGAGCCTGGTGGGCTACAGTCTCTGGGGTCGCAAAGAGGCAGACATGACTGAATGACTAACACTTTCATGCATTTGACATGATTTAGCCATGATTCCTACTAATGCTAATCCTCTTAGTCCAGTCCATATTTCTCCATCTCATCTTTAAGCATATCATGAAAGACTTTGTTATACATCTTTCTCATACTAAAATACTTACATATAAAATTATATGATATGTGGGATTTGTCATAAAAAAATTCCAATACCAACAACAAAAAGACTTGGTGGAAGGGAGAGTAACAGAGGAAACAAAAATCTCAGAACATGTATTGATAATTGTTGAAGACGGGTAATAGGTATGCAGAGGTTTATTATAACACACTGTTTTTTGTTTGATGTTTTCTATAACTAAAATTTTTGTGAATTTTTTTGCTGAAGTAGAGTACACTATTTGTATAAATTTGAGAGACTGCCAAAATTTATTAATTCTAGCCCCCAACGATCCATCTCCCAAATGGGGGTGATTTGATATGACTTGATTTAAAAACTCCACGCCAGCTCAACTGTTTGGGATCTTTTTTTCCTAGGTTCTAACAAATCTTTCATATTTATTTTAAGATTTTGTCAAGAATTAATTTCATGTGGAATTTCCTGAATCCAATCTCTCCCATATTTCATAACTTAGATTGCTAACTCTGAGAGTTTAAAGGTCATCTCTGTCATGTTCTTTAAACTCATTTAGAAAAGTCAGGGGCTTTCTTAAGAACTTAATAATGCAAGTTTTAGTTTGAATTGATTGAACTGCATTTTTCTAGGCTGAAGCAAAATAGAAGTTCAGAGTTCCAATTCCTTTGTGAAATCCATTGTCATTGTGCATCTCCCTCCCTGCTCATGTTCTTGAGCTGAATCATAACCAAAATAACTTTTTTTTGTTATCTTTAGCATTTTTTCCTGCCTGCCTAATCTCCAGATGATACTTGGCCCAAGTGACACTATTTTTAAAAGAATTCTCCTAGCTTCTAAACATTTTCTCAATTACTCGCTATTTTTTCTCTATTGTACAAATATTTGGGGAAATATTTTTTTTAATTTTATAAAAGTTATGGTCATCATAGACATTTTTAGAAAATAGAGAAACACATAAAAGAAAAAACTCACCCATAATTTCTGAGCTCCTTATCAAACTCCCTCTGGTCAAATGAATGTTTTAAATGTTTCTCTTCTCTTACCTATTAAGATTACTTGTGATTATATAAGCAGATTTCTCATTTAGTTGATTATTTCATTTTTAGACTCAACTTTTTTGAGCCATATTCTTTGCCAAATCTGGCCATGGAATCTCACCTATCATCTTTCTGATTTTTTTTTTTTTTAATCTGCCTTCTTAAAAATTGAAGTCATGTGTCCAGTTGCCTTGTATTTCTCAACGTTAGGATTACTAATGCCTAAATAAACTAGTTATTTCTCTTCCATTTCTAACCATATTTTTCTTTTCAATCCAAATTAAATCAAGGAAGAAGGGCACTAATGAAGGCTTCCCAGGTGGCTCAGTGGTAAAGACATGCAGGATCAGAGGCAGATGGGAGGTTCAGAAGTGAGGCCCTGGGGTAACACATCTACTTCATCAGCACCCAGTTTTACCCAGCGCTCACCCTGTCTCCTTCCCACCTCCTCGGGCGATGGCACCCCACTCCAGTACTCTTGCCTGGAAAATCCCATGGACGGAGGAGCCTGGTGGGCTGCAGTCCACGGGGTCGCACAGAGTCGGACACGACTGAAGCGACTCAGCAGCAGTAGCAGCACCAGCCCAGAAAAGTTCCCGTCACCCTCACAGTCATGTCCAGCATCATTTGCTATGTGTTTTCTGGGCACCAGGGACTGTGCTAAGCACTCTACATGCGTTATTTGTGAAAGCCTCCAACACTGTAGATACCATCAGACCCCTTTTTGCACTTGAGGAAACTGGGAGTCAGAATATGCTCATGGTCACACAGACACTGAGTGCAGAGCTGGAATCTGAACACAAGCCTGGCTGAGTCTGGCAAGTCTACGCTCTTAATTATCAGGAGGAAATGATACTCATCTAATTCTCTTCTATCCCTCCCACCCCCACCTACCACCCACCCACTTCCTTCAGCTAAGCAGAACCAGTTTACATAGCCATCCTCTGCAATGGACTGTTTCTGTCTCGTAAGTTGTTAGGCTGGGTTTTGTGGCTGACCTTCATATCCTGTGATCTTATGATCTTGGCCACAATAGGTTGTTCCAGCAATTTCTGCTTAAGCCAAAGCTTAGGCTGGGTTTCATGATCTCAGTTAATATCTATAACAAAACTATAAACTAAGTACTCATGTTTTAATCCCATTGTATGAGTGGAAAAACTGCTATTCAGAGAAGTTAAGTTACCAACCTGAGGTCAAACAGCTAGTAAAGGGCAAAACTAGGACTGGAAGTTGGTTCATCTACTCCATCTCCTTTCGGGAGAAAGATTAACGGAGTTGGCCTGGAACAAGAAACCCCATTGAAACCAGTTTGTGACAACAGAGGGGAGTTGTCCAGCCACCACAGCAGAGAACAGAATCAGAGAAGAGAGGAGTTTTTTCCGTGGAAGAGTGATCAGAGGGGGATACCTCCACAGTAGCTGTCCAGTCATGTGAGCTGGTGCCCCCAACCCAGCTAAAATGCAGCAGTAGAGTCTGTTATCTGTATTTCCTGACTAATCCATATGGGGAAGTAAACAGGAAAATCCAGTCCTTGTTACCTGTGCCTGACACAGACACAGTCTTTAGGCTTAAACTCCCTGCAACACACCCCATCCCAAATCTGGTCTGAAGGATGGAGTGACCTTGGAATCTTGCAGATCCTGATCTTTGAATCCTACATTCACCCCAGCCTCCAGCTTTACTTCCTGTCCCAATAAGTAACTCTTGCCTCCTTCCTCTTTGTCTGCCAGCTTCAGGAAGAGGATACGGAGGCCTAGGGTGCTTTCAACAGGCCCTCGGTGCCCTGGGTGTACGTCAAAGGTTTCCTGGGAGAACAGCAAGTCGGATGCAGTGGGCAACTCAGAAGGCTGTACAAGTATTGGCGTCCAGCATTTCCACTTCCTGGGTCTACTAGGGTCTTGGGGTGGTGGGGAGTACATCCAGAATCTTTCCCCAGCTTTTACACTGGCAGGTAGAGCCCCTATTCTCTACAAGAGACCTCAGAGTTCACAGACATCCCCACATCTCTGAGGTTGGCCGGAGTGAAGAGTTTCTGGTGAGAATAAGTGCTGGGAATGCTGACAACTAACCACGGAGTGTGTTTTTAGTGCTCCCATAAAGTCTGCGTATTCTAAGGATCTCGTATACATACCACACACGATGGGCTATTCCAAGAAAGACCCAGGAATACAAAAAGCAGGATTTCTTGGCTTCAAGTCTCTTCCCTTTGAAACTCTGTATTATGGACAGTTTGGCAAAGGGACAAATTGCTACCCAGATCTTTTCTACTGAAAAGCGAATAAAACAAACACACACACAGAACTGAACAAGAAAATCACTTGGTTGTATAAAGCATTCCACCCTCAGGAAGACAGGATATAGTAATCAGAAACAGAAAAAAGGGCAAAAATTGACTAGGAACCTGTTTTTTGTTTTTTGTTTTTTTACATAGATGGTCTATTTCCTTCCACCCCTATTCCAGGGCCTTCTGCTGTTCTATTTCTTGGTTACCAAACGTCCCATCTTCAAATCTGTTCCTCCTTTCCATAATCAGCAATATCTAGAAACTGAGTTCCCAAGACAACCACAGATATTTGTTATTCTTTTTGTCATGTGACTTGCCCTAAAAATAAACTCAGATATTTTTCCTACCATCAAAATGACAGGAAGAATGTAAATGGATATTGGTTTTTTATGCATACCTGTGAAATAACTAAGGCACGGTGCCACTTAGGCAAAATTTATAGGAATACTGTGAAAGTCCTAAAATAGAAAATAATATAAAAACTGAGTGTGTTAGAAGATTATTCCATGTTTAAAATGGAACAAGCAAAAGAAGGCTTGGGGAAAATGGATTAGAATAAGCAGATAAAGTTTACATGCACACAAACAAGTGGAAAATGTTTTCCTTTAGAAAAAAAGAGGCAAAGAGCAGAGGGAACATTTGCTCTGAGGTCTAGTCAAGATTTAGCCTCTTTCTGTTGAAATGCCCCTTTGATGTGCCAGCCAAGGACCCCCGAAGACCTCCATTTGAAGCTGACTTGAAAACAATTCACAAACACGATTTGTTTTCTGTTCTCATGTGCCTCTGGAGTGGTTGACCTTTAGGGAATAATGGATAAAGTCTCTGTTTTGGCTCCAACATGGTAATGACCCTACTACACAAATTATTCTGAGTTAGGGAGCTGTCAAATTAAATGAGGTTCAACAAATGGCATCGTCACAATGGCAACAGTGATACTCACAAAGCTTTACATTTTGATGGTCTTGACAAGAGTTTGCAAACATGCATTTATGTCCATTTTGATGGTCTTGACAAGAGTTTGCAAACATGCATTTATGTCCATTCTCTTTTCCGATCTCCAGAGAAACTCTACAGGACACAGAAGAAACACACACAGACACACAAATCCCATATTCAGGTATGTAAAAGCTGAGGCTAAATAGCAAGGAAACTTGTCCACCCTGTACGTGGCAGGGTTGTATAATTCAACCAAGGCTTCCACATCCAGCCCCATGTCCTTTTATCTTAGATGTTCTCTATGGCTCCACCTCACCATTCCCATTATCATCCAAGAATCCTAAAACCAATAGAATTTGTGATACAGAGGACTGGAAGTTTAAAAACCAACCTTAGAGCTTTTAGAGAATTCAGTTCAGAAGTAAAACAACAGAAAGACTGTGGAGAAACAAACAGGAAGTGTTCAGATGAACTAAGGCAGGATGAAGTCAATAAGGCAACAGGGAATTTCTCTCTTCCTCCTTCATGTCCTCCCTACTCAGAACTTCCTCAAAGGGCCTATTCTAAGACTCAGGACTTCCCCAAATGACCCTTTCATTCAATATTGGATAGTCTCTTAAATTCCTCTGGCTAACCTGACTTGATGGACGTGAGTCTGAGTGAACTCTGGGAGATGGTGATGGACAGGGAGGCCTGGCGTGCTGCAATTCATGGGGTCACAAAGAGTCGGACACGACTGAGCGACTGGACTGAACTGAACCTTCCTGACTGACCAGGAGTAAGTTTCCAATGTTTTCTTGGAACTACCATATCAGTACCAGTCACATTCATGTCATTATCTCCTCTGACACATGTTCCTCATATTACATGGCTTCTGGATCCTTCCCTATTCTGGACACATCCACCCACCTAGTTTGTGAACATCTCACTTTCAGTGTGATGCACGGAGGAAATGTACTACCCATAATGTGATTTTCAGTTCTTCACGCCATAAATCAGTCAAAAGTAAACTGGTATGTACTGAATCACGAGGGAACTTTGGGGGTGATGGAAATGCTCTGTATCTTGATGGGGACAAAAAGGGCTGTTGTAAAGGTAAACAAGGTAGTGGAAGTCAAGCTCTTAAAAGGGTCCTTCATGCACTGTGTTCAGTTGCTTCAATCCTGTCCAGCTCTTTGCAACCCCATGGACGGCAGCCCACCAGGCTCCTCTGTCTGTGGGGTTCCCTACAAGAATACTGGAGTGGGTCACCACGCTCTCCTCCAGGGGATCTTCCTGACACAGGGATTGAACCCCCATCTCCTGCATCTCCTGCATTACAGGCAGATTCTTTACCACTGAGCCACTGGGGAAGCCCAATTCCTTTACGCATCAGTTGAAATCAGTGCCTTCATGGCACTATCTCTGCAGTATTACCTATACACTTCAGAGCAGTGTATTCGGAGAAAGACATTAACAAACTGGAGGAAAGAAGGTCCAAAGAAAACAAAGAAGCTCTTACTCACTGAACTTCCAGCAGCGTTTTGCCCCTCTCTGTTTGCCCTGTCCAGCTTTGCCCTGCTCTGGGAAAGATATCATTCGTTTTCACCCTGAGGATGAAAACTTCTGGAATATATTAGGAACCCCATCTAACTTCTGGAATATATTAGGAACTTCTTTACCTTAGTGGGAGAGCATCTGGAAAATCATGATTGCTCCCATGCCTGGTGTTAAGTGTTCTGGAAAGAATCTCATCTCTCCTCTGGAAGAATCTGGGCAAACTTCCTTAGCTAAATCCATCCCAAAGTCTGTAACAGTCTGTCTGGCTACCCAGGTCCTGGTCCTCATTTCATTTCCACGTGAGGACTAGAGTCTGGCCATATATGTTGACCAAATTGTTAGGGGGCTGACTCCCTCCACTGGTTTCAGTCCACTCCTTTTACATAGGACCTAAATTCAGTTTCTGATGTTCTCTCTGTGCTCATGCAGACAGATCTCCCTACCTGACAATGTGGTCACAGACTAAGAATGTACTCCCCAGATACCCCCGGAGCTGGACCCCACTCCTCAGATCCAAACCCTTCAACATGGCCGTGGCCTGGATCAAACATGAGTTTATTCCCCTCCCTTGGACGTGATGACCTGAACTAATCAGGGCAACTTCCTTTCACTCTCTCCCATCTGCAGAGATGCAGGCAAATCTCATGTTAACGGATATTCCATTTAGAACACTGACAGGAAGGAAAAAACATACAAAGAACAGACATGTGAGCTCATAGAGCAAAGCCAGCAATTTTGGATTTAGTACAGGGGCAAATAAGTCTAAAAATACTAATAGAAAAACTTTGATTGGTGCTATTTTATAATTTCATTCATCCATTCATTCATTATGCAGTCACTCATACTTGCACTGATCTGAATCATATTTGATTGCCTGGAATGTGAGTGGTTTTAGATACATAAATAGGAATAAGACTTAATCCCTGCCCTTAAAGAACACAAAAATTAACACTCAGAATGTCAATGTCATTATCTTGACCTATTAAACACATTTTTAAATGCTTGGTGTGCTCTGTTAGAGAAAAGAGAAAGATGCAGTACACTTTAGGAAATTAGATAATTCCTTTCAACAATATCAGCTATAATTAGCACAAAATGTCACGTGTGAGCTTCATTCCTTTAGGAACAGTACTGTCAGCCTTGAATCTGGCATTTCTAGGTCTGCATCTCACTTTTAGCCCTCCTAGTTATACCAGGCATTGGCCTCACTTCCTTACTTCCAATATGAGAATAACAGTAGTTCTCATCTCTTAAGATTATTATAAAGGTCAAATGAGGTAATATATACAAAATGCTCAACATGGTGCCTGGAATAACCCTGTTTCTGTTGTGCTTTCCTCTTCAAATATGCATATTATAGTTTTATTTATGCACTTAATATTAACAAGATCTTTCCATTTTTCAATTTTATCTTAGCACCTCCATTTGGGGTTAATAATATCTAAGGTCAGGGGCTTCCCTGGTGGCTCAGTGGTAAAGAATATGCCTACAATGCAGGAGATATGGGTTCGATCTCTGGGTCGAGAAGATCCCCTGGAGAAAGAAATGGCAACCCACTCCAGTATTCTTGCCTGGGAAATCCCATGGACAGAGGAGCCTGATGGGCCACAGTCCATGGGGTCGCAAGGAGTTGGGCATGAATTCGAGACTCAGCAACAACAACAAGGTCAAGTGCAACTGGCTTTGANAGAAAGAAATGGCAACCCACTCCAGTATTCTTGCCTGGGAAATCCCATGGACAGAGGAGCCTGATGGGCCACAGTCCATGGGGTCGCAAGGAGTTGGGCATGAATTCGAGACTCAGCAACAACAACAAGGTCAAGTGCAACTGGCTTTGAAAAGAAAATCCTAAGAAGTTAAAACAGTAACCAACAGAGAGTCTCCCACCCCGAACCCTTCACTAGAGACTTCTATCCTTGACTACCTCCCTGTTCCTTAAACAAACCATGCCTCTTCCTGACACAGAGCTTGACATATGCTGTTCCCTTTTTCTGCTCTATGTTCCCCTTGCCACATTCTCACCCAGCTTCTGCCTTCTCATTTCTTAGATCTTCATTTCACTTCACTTAATTGTACCTCACTTTTGCTGGGTAGCTGCTGTTCTCCTGACACTATAATGACTGCTTTCATGGACTTTCTTATTTAGTCCTTGCAACAGACCCTCCTCTAGCCCCATAGAGGCTTTCCACCAATAACTGGATGACCTGTGGAGACAGGACTCAGATGCAGACTCTGTGCCCCATCTCCCTGTCCCCACTCTCCTTCACCCTCTCATCTCCCTGCACCTCTTACCTCCGTAAGACCTCTACCTCTTTATTCCTCACCTCCCTGACCCTCACCTCCCTGGTACTCATACCTCCCTGCACTCCCACAAAAAAACAGTAATCAACCAAAAGGATAAACTTAGCAGCTGCTGCTGCCAAGTTGCTTCAGTCGTGTCCGACTCTGTACGACCCCACAGACGGCAGCCCACCAGGCTCCCCCGTCCCTGGGATTCTCCAGGCAAGAACACTGGAGTGCCATTTCCTTCTCCAATGAATGAAAGTGAAGTCGCTCAGTCGTGTCCGACTCCCATAACCCTAATCAAAAACCGCCCAGAAATTAAAATTTGTGAGAAACTTCTCAAAACTATCACCTACTAGGAAAAGAAGCACATGAAACTTCCCAGGTTAAAACTAAACCAATGGTAGGAAACATTAATGAGAATATCCCATTCAAGTTTCAGTGTTTCAAAGCACATCTGGAGTCTGCATTAAGTTACAGACACTATGCTTAGAGTGAGATCTGGACAGCTAAAAGCTGATCCAAAGCTTTCCAAAACATTAGTCAACTGGAGCCTGACGGAAGAGGGAGATACAGCAGGAGACCTAGGCCTCTTCAGATTGGAGAATGACAGACACGGAAGGGTCATGATGAGATCCTTGCAAGTATCTAAGGGTCTATCCTATGGAGGGAGACTTAGGTTTGGTCTGTCTCTTTGGCCCAGAAGACAGAACTAGTGCTACTGACAGAGGGAAAATGCAGGGAAGGAGAAATGTTTCCATGAGACTTTATAACGATCATATCTTTCTAACAGAGCTGTCTAATACAGTAAGACAACTTTCTCTGGGAGGCGGGGGAGGTAAAGTATAGGAGAGTAAGAAGAAATCTTAAAGATTCAAAAGAGAGCCCAGTGTGATTGAGAAGCTGGACGGAGGATATGCCCAGTCCATGATAACGTTTTCAGACATCCACAGTAGGAAAAAGAAAACAATGATCTAAGAAACATTAACAATAAAATGAGGATAATAATAATATTAATCTGATAGAATTGTGTGATGAGAATAATAATATATAAAGAAAAAAGTCTTCAACATGAAAGGCAGAAATGAAAACAAACGACAGTGACAAAATGAGAAAACAGAGAGAATAAAACTTCAATTTTTAGCCTCAGAGAAATAAGAAAATATTATATCTATGAGGCCAAAAGAGTGTACAGCTTTGTTTAAAGAAACCACCAGGAAATAAAAACAAGCTTTTAGAAACTTAAACCATAAAAGCTGAAATAAGAAATTTTAAAATGTTATGGTTGAAAGATAAAGTTGAGGAAATACCCTGGAAAGTAGAGCCAACTGTCAAAGAGTAACGAGAGGAAATAAATGACATTTAATTAACATGAGAGACAACATCTGACTAATAGGCCTTCCAGAAAAGAAGAACAGAGAACAGCGTGGGAAGGAAATTATCAAAGAAACCATATGAGAAAATTTCCCCAAACTGAAAGATCTAAATTGCCAGATGGGAGGGGCTGAACGCCCAACACAATGGATGAAAAACACAACCAAAGTACACCAGCATAAATTTCAGTACAGAACGGATAAATAAAAATCCTAGGTGCTTCCTGGAAACAAAGGGTGGGGTGGAAGGAGCAAGTGATATAAAAATTATCGGGAGTTAGAATAACATTGAACTTCAAAACTCGGATACACAAAGGCCCCAACATTTTGCCTCCAGGGCACCTTTTCTCAGGAAGTTACTGAAGGATGTGCTCCACCCAGATGAGGTAGTGAACCTAGAAAGAGGAAGAGATATAGTACAGATCAAGAATTAACACAGGAGAAAGGTCAAGGGAAGTCCAGCAAGACAACTAGGAAGTGGCCGAGAGACCAGCCAGCTTAGACTGGAACAAGACAATAGATTCAGAAAGGGGGAGTTTAAAAAAGAACAGACAGGAAAAGAAAACGGACAAAAGAGGAAAGATTTATTGACTGTGCAGGAAATTATATCAAAAGTGTTACCAAAAAAGAATTGCTGTCAGAGACACAGATGAAAAAATGAGACCTTATTTAACACCAGTAAAAATGAAAAGTCACACAGGAAAGGAAATCTAAGCCACGAACAACACTTAACTTAGATTTGCTAAGGTACATATCAGATACCGACTGAACCAGAAACTGATATCACTATATAGTGGTGGTGGTATGGAGAGAACAACCCTGGGGGAATGTAAGAGAGCAAAGCACTCAGCTACCACAATAGGAAAGTAACAGATAGCATCTATTAATAAATTAGCAGAGTAAGCACAAATGCCAAAAGAACTCCTAAAAAGATTTAAAGGGTTAATCTGCGGAACAGGGCTTAAGGGTAAGGGGGCGGGCAGAAAGTGATGGCATGGGTGACTGCAGTTCTTTGCTATGATTATTAAACTTGACTTGCTTCCCTGATAGCTCAGTTGGTAAAGAATCCACCTGCAGACTTGCTTCCCTGATAGCTCAGTTGGTAAAGAATCCACCTGCAGTGCAGCAGGCCCTGGTTCATTCCTGGGTCAAGAAGACCTGCTGGAGAAGGGATAGGCTATCCACTCCACTATTCTTGGGCTTCCCTTGTGGCTCAGCTGGTAAAGAATCCGCCTGCAGTGTGGGAAACCTGGGTTCAATCCCTGGGTAGGGAAGATCCCCTGGAGAAGGGTAAGGCTACGCATTCTAGTATTTTGGCCTGGAGAATTCCATGGACTATGCAAAGAATCGGACAGGACTGAGCGGCTTTCACTTCACTTTAATTATATGCGTGCATTATTTTGATAAAAATTGATATTGACTTTTTAAAGAGAAGTCCTGCCAGTACATCAAATTAAAACACTCCTGTAGCCACTGAACTAGTTGATTATCAAGGTCTGTAATTCTTTGAGACGTATTTGATGTCCTCATGTTCCCTAGTGGAGCTGTTGATCTGTACTGAGAAACTTCATTTACAAGGCAGACAAAGGGGAATTGTAGCCAATCTTACTATTATGACACTAAGAGTTTAGTGGTTTTCAGTTTTGCAAACACCTGTTCTTTTTTAATCCAATATAACCTTCTCATTTCATTTTCATTCCTGCTTTCATCTGCTTCTGTTATTTGAAATTCAGATTTATTTCTTATCTGCTTTAATTATTTAGTAGTCAGTAAGTTACCTTCCATTTAACATTAAAAATGTTCCACAAAAATTTTTTATGATTGCAAACTATTATATGCTTACTTTTAAAAATTTGGAAAATACAGAAATAAAAGAGGAAAATAAAAACCCACTCTCTTTTGAGTACCCATAAATAGTCCTTTTACTATTTCATTATATATTTTGCCAGTCTTCCTCCTGTGTATATTTAATGTCTACATTTATAAAGTTTTTAACAAAATGGGTCTTGATCAACTTTATAACTTGTTTTTTTTCTTAACAATGCTTTTTTTTCCCTCTTGTCCTTGGAAATTCTTTTACTATATCATTTAATTATTTGTTTCACCTAGGCATGTACATTACTTTATGTTATTTCTAATCATTCACTATCACAACCATGCTCTAATGAGTATCCTTGAAGGTACATCTATGCACATATTCAGGTTGCTTTACTTAGGGTTAAGTTCTGATGTGCTTAGTGCTGGGTCAAAGTGTACACATTTTTAAGGTTTTGAATAAGCATAGCCACATTTCCCTCTAGAAAAGCTTACCCACTGCATTCTGGTCAACAATTTGGGAATATTAATTTTCCCACCTCTTCAACAACAATGGACTTTTTTTTTTTATGAAAAACTTTTCCTATTGATATGTGAGAAATACAGCCCTCGTTGGGTGTCTAGGAGTCAGTGGAAGACCCTCTAGAATCTGTCTTGGAGATATTCTGGGATATGCAAGTGGTATGACATCTAAGATCATAGATGACATGACATCTATGTTTCCTTGGCATCTAAGATCATTTTACATATTAGGATGAATCATAAGAAAGTACCAAGAGTTGACAATTTTTGATCTTACAAACTGTCAGTTTCAAAAGCTTCAACCTAATAAATTTATTTGTCAATTGGGGAAGATCTCTTAGGTTAAAAACTGGCCAAACTGCCAATGTCTTTTAAAAGTTTCTCAGTTACAGAAGAGCCACCTGTACAACCTGCTCTAATGTGAAGGCCTTGCTGTGTTTCTGCCCACTGGCTGGATGGGGTGGGGTGACTCAAAGTGAACCATGACCGGCGTAGGAGAACTCGGTCACTGGAGTCCACTGACAGGTGGCTTTGCTTTAGAGAAGCACTACTGTGAAGCAGCATTCTAGAAAGAAAGTATAAAATCAGGAGGGTAAAAAGAAGTCAGAGAAACCTCAGTAACACTTCATGTGTGTGAAGGAATGTCCAGGGGGTATGACTCTTGACTAATAAAGAAACATTTACAGCCTCAAAGGGGAAGGGACCTGAGGAGTACAATTATCTCCCATGAAAAAAAATTGTCTCTAACTGTTCAGAGTTCATGTGCACAGATGAATTAGAGGACTAGATTGGCATGAGTGGGAGCTGCAGAGTTTGTAGGAAAAAAGTATATGTCATCAATGTCAAGAAGTTCTGCAGGACATCACTAACAAGGAGCTGAATGTAACAGGAGGCATGGTGTCAAGGAAACGGATCTTTCAAAAGACAGAGCAGCTGGACTCCAAAACACTCAGCCACTGACAAGGTGGCTTGGGCACATTCCTTCCCAACTCAGGAATTCAATACTTCTGTCCCTCAGATACTGCTGTAATTTGGAGACCAACTTACAAATTCTGCTTTAGGAATTTATCCTAAAATTAAAAGCTTCTGCACAACAAAGGAAACTATAAGCAAGGTGAAAAGACAGCCTTCTGAATGGGAGAAAATAATAGCAAATGAAACAACTGACAAACAACTAATCTCAAAAATAAGCAACTTATACAGCTCAATTCCAGAAAAATAAATGACCCAATCAAAAAATGGGCCAAAGAACTAAATAGACATTTTTCCAAAGAAGACATATGGATGGCTAACAAACACATGAAAAGATGCTCAACGTCACTCATTATCAGAGAAACGCAAATCAAGACAATGAGATACCACTTCACACCAGTCAGAATGGCTGCGATCCAAAAGTCTGCAAGCAATAAATGCTGGAGAGGGTGTGGAGAAAAGGGAACTCTCTTACACTGTTGGTGGGAATGCAAACTAGTACAGCCACTATGGAGAACAGTGTGGAGATTCCTTAAGAAATTGCAAATAGAGCTGCCTTATGACCCAGCAATCCTGCTGCTGGGGATACACACCGAGGAAACCAGAATAGAAAGAGACACATGTACCCCAATGTTCATCGCAGCACTGTTTATAATAGCCAGGACATGGAAACAACCTAGATGTCCATCAGTGGATGAATGGATAAGAAAGCTGTGGTACATATACACAATGGAGTATTACTCAGCCATTAAAAAGAATACATTTGAATCAGTTCTAATAAGATGGATGAAACTGGA
>SJYX01019891.1:194160-222224 GCA_006410675.1 Oreotragus oreotragus
GGGGGGGGGGGTTCATGTTTGGGAATTCATGTACACCCATGACGGATTCATGTCAATGTATGCCAAAACCAATACAGTACTGTAAAGTAAAATAAAGTAAAAAAGAAAAAGAAACCTTGTGAGATGACCCACAACAGTTTTTATGATAGTAAAATATTTGGAAATTTCCTAAATATCCCACAAAAGGTAATGGTTACATAAATATATGGTATATGTTCAAATAATGGGGTACACTATATGGTCATTAAAAATCATGGTGGACTTCCCTGCTGGCCCAGTGGTTAGGAATCTGCCTGCCAGTGCAGAAGACAAGGATCTGATCCCTGGTCTGGGAAGATTCCACATGCTGAGGTACAGCTAAACCCATCCATCATGACTACTGAAGCCTGTGCACCCTAGAGCCTGTGTGTGTATAAGTGTGTCAGTCGCTCAGTCGTGCCCAACTCCTTGCGACCCCGTGGACTGCAGCCCCCCAGGCTCCTCTGTCCATGAGACTTTCCAGGCGAGGCTGCTGCAGTGGGTTGCCATTTCCTTCTCCTAGAGCTTGTGCACCACAACAAAAGAAGCCAACAAGACGAGACGCCCATGTACCGCAACTAGAGTGGGCCCCACGCGGCGCCACTAGAGAAAGCCCACGCACAGCGACGGAGACCCAGCACAGCCAATAATAAATTAATCGATAAAAAAAAATCTTACCCCAAACAATTTGATTGTCCCAGCAAATTATAAAGTAAAACATAAGATTACAATCAGTATGCATAACATGGCTCCAAATTTTTAGAAAATAAATAATAACAATAAGTAGGAGAAAACAGAAAAGGGAAGTTACATGACAATGATGTATGAACAGTGACCTTACAGAGGATTTTTGTCTTCTTATTTGTTCTTTATATATCCCAAATTTTCTGTAAAAAAGAACTTGTATCGTGTGTAATTTTAAAAGACAGCAATACAATTAATTATATTTTAATGAAGAGATCTGAGAATACTCAAGTGGCCTTCCAGCACGAACGTTCATTGAGTCTTCTTAAAATGCCAAATGCAGAAATACCTAGACCACACTTGAACTGTGATTTCCTACAGGAGACCTGGGTTCAGTCCCTGGGTCAAGAAGATCCCCTGGAGAAGGGAATGGCACCTCACCGGGAAATTCCATGGACAGAAGTGTCTGGTGGGCTACAGTCCATGCAGTTGGAAAGAGTCAGACAGGACTGAGCAACTGATACTTTCTCCACGTCTATCCTGACCTTATTTTATCTTAGGGTGCATAATTCTCCAAATCATTGGATTTTGCAAACAGATATACCATATGAAACCATAAGGTAGTTCTGGAACGTGCAACAGTGACTGGGAGTCTGGTGTTAGGTCTGTCTTCATAGTCTGAATCCTGGAGTGAGCTTACTGAGAAAGACACATTTGTAAAAGAATACACACTTCTTGGCCCTGTAGGGCCTCCACCTTTCAAGGAAAATGACTGCCATATGGATGGCTTATCAGCACCAAGTTATAAGCCTTCCTATCTATAAAAGTTGCCTTTCCCAAAAAACTTTACAGACAGCTGATGGTAGAGGCTGTAAATAGGATACCCAGGACAGAAACTGGCTATTTCTAGCTAAGGTGAACATTTGCTGTATTATCTGCCAAAAATCCATTTCCCCTTCTTCTGGTACCAGGACTGAATTTCCTTTGAGGAACCATGCCCCTTTCACACTCAACCACATTCTCCAGATATCATTGATTTTTCTTTAGTTCAGGGAAGAGGATGGGGAGAGGAGAAGCAACAGGATGAAGTCCAGTGAGAATTTGGCTCCCAGCACTCCACCAAACGGGCTCTTACAGAGATCACCATGGACCTCCACTGTGCTGAGTGCAATGGTTACGTCTCAGCTTCACTTTATTTGACCCATGAGCAGCATCAGATCCAGCCAACTACTCCCTCCTCTTCTTTAAAAAAAAAAAAAAAGTATTTATTTTGTTTTGGCTGTGCTGGGTCTTCATTGGCTTTCCCTAGTTGTGGTGAGTGGGGCTAGTCTCCAGTGGCAGCACACAGGCTTCTGCTGTTGCAGAGCACAGGCCCTAGGGTGCACAGGCTTCAGTAGCTGCAGCAACTCAGTAGCTGCCGCATGCAGGCTCCAGAGCGCAGGCTCCACAGTTGTGGTGCATGGGCTTAGTTGCTCTGCGGCACATGGAATCTTCCTAGACCAGGGATCAAACCGTGTCCCCTGCCTTGGCGGGCAGATTCCCAACCACTGGACCATCAGGAAAGTCCCTTTCTCCTCTTAACACACTTCCTTCACTTGGCTCTCAGGACAACATACTCTCCTAGTCTATCCCCTCCCCCAACCCCAACACAAACACGTGCATATACACACTTTCTCTGTCTTCTTGGATGATTTCTCTTGTTCCCAGTCATTAAATTTGTAGCATTCCAAGGCTCCGTCCTTGGAATGCTTTTCTATCTGCACTCCCATGGTGGTCTCATCCAATCTCACTGCATTTAAATCCAGTATCACTGAGTTTCAACACCACCTAACACAACTGGGGATGGTGACTACCTGTTGGCGGTGGGCTGGGTCCTTCCATGGCAGATGCAGAGCTGTGGTTTTCCTGGGGCTGGGGATGGTGACTACCTGTTGGCGGTGGGCTGGGTCCTTCCATGGCAGATGCAGAGCTGTGGTTTTCCTGGGGCTGGTGTGGTCGTCCTGGGACTGGTGCCTACACACTGGTGTGTGAGGCTAGGTCCTGGGCCCCTGTGCACAGGGCTGTGTCCAGGGATGGCTCTGGACTCAGGATCTTAAGGCAGCCTGCCTGCTGTGGGTGGGGCTGTGTCCCTGCTTGGCTAGTTGTTTGGCCCAAGGCATACCAGTATTCATGCTTACAGGCATGAACGAAGCAGGGCTGGGGCTAGGTCCCAAGACCAATAAGGTAGAGAAAGTGTTAGTCGCTGTCGTGTTTGACTCTTTGCGATCTCATGGACTGTAGCCCACCAGGCCCCTCTGTCCATGGGATTTCCCAGGCAAGAACACTGGAGTATTCCCTTCTCCAGGGGAATCTTCCTGACCCAGGGATTGAACCCAGGTCTCCTGCATTGCAGGAGGATTCTTTATCATCTGAGCCACCAGGGAAACCCTAAAAAGGTAGAGAGAGGGTTCCAAAATGGCACTTGCCAGCATTAGTGTCCATTCATAAAATGAGATCCCCAATATGCCTGCTACCAGAGTTTATGGCCCCAGGGTGAGATCTAAGTTGTCTCCTGCAGCTGTCTGGGTCTCTCCAAAGTAAGCCTTGCTGGTTTTCAAAGCCAAATACTCTGGGGGCTCACTTTTCCAGAAGAGGACCTGCAGCTGGGGTGTCCCATGTGGGGCTCAGATCCCTCACGTTTGGGGGAAAACCTCTGTAATTGTGGTTATTCTTTCATTTGGGAGTCACCCACCTAGGGGTCACCAACCCAGAGGCATGGGTCCTGACAATACTGTGTCTCCGCCCTTCCAGCCCATCTCGCTGTAGTTCCTTCCTTATATCTTTAGTTGCTGAAGCTCTTTTCTGGAAGGTTCTGGCCTTTCTCATCAATAGTTGCTCTGTAAATACTTGTAATTTTGGTGTGCCTTTGGGAGGATATGAGCATCCTACTCCATCATCTTGAGAACTCTTCCAAGAAGTGATTGGATTTTGAAGAGAGAGCCAACAGTATTTCCTGACTGGATATGGATAGAAAGCAAAGAGAGAAGTAAATTTGATTCCAAGGTTTTGGGCCTTCCAAAAACTAGGATGGAGTGGCCTTGAGCTGAGAAAGACAGTAGGAGAAACAAGTTTGAGTGGGAAGCTCAGGAGCTCAGTTTTGGATGTTTTCATTGTGAGATGCCTTTGCTAAGAAATCCTATTTGGAGACTTCCCTGTGGTCCGGCAGTTAAGACTCTGCACTTCTATGGCAGGCAGCACAATTTCAGTCCCTGGTCAAGGAAGTAAGACCCTGCATGCCGCCTGGCAGGGAGAAAAAGAAAAGAAGAGAAGCCGCTACTTGACATGGAGATTTTGAAATAAGCAGATGAATATGCAAGTCTGGATTTCAGAGGAGACGGTACTGGAGAAACAAATGTGGGTCCCAGACCTGCCCGCCGACAGATCAGCACCAGCTCTGGGGCAAGTTGAGCCCCTCAGCCAGCCGTACTGGGACTGGGCCTTACTTATCAGCAGGCCAACACAAATTTCAGTACATCCCAGATCCTGTAGCCAACTGTGTCAAGAACTGGCCTCACCTACAAGCAGTCCAACACCTGCTCTCAGACCCCTGGGTTCCGCAGTCAGAGACTCTGGGACCTGGTCCTATCTACCAGTGGGCCAGCACCAGCCCTGGGACACCCTGAGATCCAGTCCCACCCACCTGCAGGCTGACACTAGCTTCTGGACACCCTCAGGACCCTATAACCAGAGACTTTGAGATCTAGTTCCATTCACTAGTGGATCTAGGATCCCCTGGATCCCCTGGGCTCTAGCCCCATCCACTATCAGGTCAATACTAGCCCTGAGACCCCTTAGGCCCTGACCACTCCCCCACCAATAGATCAACGATGGCTCTGAGATACCTTGGCTATTCAACTAGCCGCCCCAGTTTCTGGCCCCACTCACCAGCAGGCCAGCACCAGCTTTAGGACACCCCAGAACCCACAGCCAGCTGTGTCAGGAACAAGCTCCTCCTGCCAGCAGGCCAACACTAGATCAGGGAACCCTGACCCCACAATCACTATTCTAGAACCTGGCTCTGCCCACCACTGAGCCACCTAGCCTGGAGACTCCTGGGGTTCTGTGATCAGCTGCTTTGTGACCCAGCCCCACCAATCCACAGCTAGCAGCCTTCACACAAAGCAGGACCGGTAAGCAACCAGACTGGGAGCCAGCCATACCTACCAGACCATCCACAGCAGCCAGCCTGCCACAAACAAAAGACGGGCAGCGCCCACCTGGGGGCACACCTGGAGCGTATAGATTTGGTGACCAGAGGGGAGTGCCCTGCTGGGACTCACAGGACGTCTCCTACAAAAGGCCACTTCTCTAAAGCCGGGAAATCTAACCAACCTACCAGATACATAGAAATAAAAACAGCAAGTTAGGCAAAATAGGTGACCGAGGAACGTGTTCCAAGGGAAGAAACAAGATAAAGTCCCAGAAGAAAAACTAAGTGAAGCTGGAGATGGGCAATCCATTCAGTAAAGAAATCAACGTAATGATTACAAAGGTCAAAGGACTCAGGAGAAGCACGGATGACAGAGTGAGAAGTTTGAAGGTTTTAACAAAGAGAAAACACAAGTAAGAAACAGAGGTGAAGAGTGCAATAACTGAAATGAAAAATACAGAAGGAGGAGGGATTGTCCTGCTGGTCCAGTGGTTAAGAATTTGCCTTGCAACGCAGGGGGGATGTAGGTTTGACACCTAGTCGTGGAACTAAAGATCCCACATGCCGCAGAGCAAGTAAACCCGCACACCACAACTAGAGTCCACTGACGTGACAGAGATCCCATATGCCACAACCAAGACCCAAGGCAGCCGAATAAATATTCAAAAAATACACTCGAAGGAATCAACAACAGACTAAATGATATAGAGGAACGGATCAGTTAATGAGAAGGGTGGAGGAAATCACTGAAGCCGAACAAAAAAAGAATTTAAAAAATGAGTAAAGTCTACATAAAGAGACTTCTAAGCAGCAGCAGCAGCAGCAAGACTATATCAAGCATGCTAACATTTGCATTATAGGGGTCCCAGAAGGAGAAGAGAGAGGGAAAGGGCAGAGAACCTATCTGAAGATACAATAGCTGAAAATTTCTCTAACCTGGGAAAGGAAACAAACCTCCAGGTCCAGGAAACACAAAAAGTCCCAAATCAGGATCTACTCAAAGAGATCCTTATCTAAAATTCTCATCTAAAATTATAACCTCCCTAGACTCCTCAGTCCTCTTCCCTGCTTTAATTAGATTACTTTTCATCACTAAAATATATCTTACCTTTTTCCTTTGCTTATTATCTGTATGCCACTCAGAACATAAACTCTGTGAGGTTAAGGATTTTGTTTTGCTATCCACTGTATCCTCAGTGCCTAGAACAGTGCTTGATATATATTCTTTGCTCAGTAAATATTTGTTGAATGAATGAGTCCATCTTCCTTCAGTTGGCTCAGCAGTGAAAGCACAGGGCCCTAAACCACTGGACTAGTAGGGAATCCCCCGCTGTTGGCTCTTACCCTTTAAACATAATCAAGTCCACTCTAGTCTGCAACATTCTTCCTTTGACCTAACTCACCCCTCAAGTCAGCTCTCTTTCCCTCCACCACCTCACTTCCTGAGTCATGTAATAAGCTCAGTGTTCCTACTTTCTTAATATCTGCTGTTTAACCACTTTATATTCTACTAAGTCAGTTTCCACCAAGAATATTCATAAGCTCCAAATTCCCAAACCTGATCACAGCTCTTCCACTGTAAAATGTGCCATTAGAATTTGAAGGGTTTTGCTGGAGGGATTAAAGGTCTGTGGGTAGGAAATACTATAGAGTGCCTCCCAACTTCCAAAAACATTTCACTATGGGGCAGGAGTCGAGGCGGGAAGTGTGCCAGAAAAAGAGAAAATAGACTCTTCCTCTCATTCTTCCTGCCTAATCGGAAGCTTGGGCACTTCTTCTAGAAGCTTTGGTCTCAAGACACTTTCTTTCTTGGCTACCAGGTTCAGACTCTCCTTGGCTTTCTCTTAACTTTCTAGGCTTTCTTTCTGAATCTCTCTTCTTGAGTCCTTTCTCTTTCCATCCCTTTACTGGTGGTGTTTCCTTGGGTTCTGTTCTTCAGCCTCTCTGTTTTCATTCCCTATCGTTTCCAGAGTGACTCATACTTTAAATGTTCATATTTTCAACCACTGACTCCATGCTCCAACTCCAGCTCCCATTATCTCTTGATTTTGCTCAAACCTCTACAAGCTTTAGACTAAAATTTCCAGCAACCAACAAAATAGCTCTGCCTTGATGTCTTATAAACATCTCATATTTAGCATGTGCCAGGATGAACTTATTATCTCTCTCTGCCCCTGCCAAATCCTCTCTCCCTCCCCCACTCCTAGTCTTATCCATAAATGTGTATTAACCCAATCATCCACAGCTAAACTTGAGAATAAATCTTAACATCTCCATCTCCTTCTCTCCCAAAAAACCACCCACACTCTACCTCAGACTCTACCTTATAAATATTGCTTAAATCCAGCCCCTCCCATCCACCCCCCTCCCCTGTGTGCATGCGTGCTAAGTTGCTTCAGTCATGTCTGACTGTTTGCGATCCCATGGATTGTAACCTGCCAAAATCCTCTGTCCCTGGGACTCTCCAGGCAAGAACACTGGAGGTGGGGTGTTGCCACGCCCTCCACCAGGGGATCTTCCCAACCCAGGGATCGAACCCAAATCTCCTGCAGCTTCTGCACTGCAGGTGGATTCTTTAGTGCTGAGCCACCAGAGAAACCCACCTCTTCCCCTACCCACCATCAATGCCTTATGCAGGTCCCCATCATCTCTCACCTAATGGACTACTGCCAAAGCCCAATACTAGTCTCTTCCCATTGCTCACCAACTTCTTGGTTCATTCCTGCCAGGGTATCTCACAAAGCCAAGTCTTATGACCACTAAGTATGATGATTGCATAACTGAAAATACTTTGATATACGCTCTCACGTTCTTGTGAAAATCTGTATCTGTATCCTAAAAAAAAATTTTTCCCCTCAAAAAATGTCAGTGCATTAGTATTAAGAAATGATATTAATGGCAAGCATCGCCTCTTCTGAGACAAGACAGCATGACCAGGGCAAATAAGCAGAGGTCTCAGATGGCCCTCGAGATACTCATTAACTTGGAGCCAACCGAGGCACACCATGGGTGCTTCCCTGGTGGTCCAGTGATTAAAAATCTGCCTTGCAGTGCAAGGAACAGGGGTTCGATCTCTGGTTTGGGAAGATTCCACATGTTGCCGGGCAACTAAGCCTGTGTACCACAGCTGCTGAGCCCACACTCTAGAGTCTGTGAGCCACAACTACTGAAGTCTGTGCACCCTAGACCTGGTCTCAATGAGAGGCCCACTTGCGCAACTAGAGAAAGCCCTTGTGCAGCAGTGAAAACTCAGTGCAGCCAAAAATAAATAAATAAATTTTGTTTAGGTGCACTATGGGAGACGAGAAGCGGGACGTGACGGGAGGGGAGAGGGAACTCTTTGGGAAGCCTCCGTGTTTGTTGTTTTGTCTTGCTTTGTTTTGCTTGTTTGTGTGGGGTTTGTGCCTCTGTGAACTGGTAACCTTAGGTCTACCATGAGTATACAGAGACTTAGAACTGTTCTCCAAAAATGGCATTACTTGGCCAAGATACTAAGCAGTGGGACAGGAGCTTACTCTGCAGTTTACTGGAGGTTGGTTCTCAGTAGAAAAGGAGAAAAGCAAGAAAATGGGCCCAGAGAAGGGTCCTTCCTGAATGCCTGTATGCCTCTGGACAAAAATATTGACAGAATCCTGACACCACTAGTCTCGCNTCTCCAAAAATGGCATTACTTGGCCAAGATACTAAGCAGTGGGACAGGAGCTTACTCTGCAGTTTACTGGAGGTTGGTTCTCAGTAGAAAAGGAGAAAAGCAAGAAAATGGGCCCAGAGAAGGGTCCTTCCTGAATGCCTGTATGCCTCTGGACAAAAATATTGACAGAATCCTGACACCACTAGTCTCGCTACCCTCTGAAATATGACTCTATGGCAACAGAATTTTTCTTTCCTGGATCCTAGTGAGATTTTATGGGCAAAGGACTGAGCTATCTTCCCACTCACAGAAAGGGGACCTAGAATTTGGTGACTGTATTATTTCAGGATCCAAATGGATCTAAGGGAGTCAAGGGGAGACCACTCATTCCTCATCTCTAACACTGAACTAGAGTGAATCTCCCTTAATGCTTCCTTAAACTCCTTTTAGAATAAGATGAAAAACACTGTTAACTTGAGAAAAATGCACAACGTGGGAGTTGCAAGTTAAGTTTTATTTGGAGCCAAAAGAGGAATATAGATGCGGAAATAGCATTTCAAACAGCCCTGAGAAACTGCTCCAAAGAGTTAGGTGGAAGGTCCGTATATACGTGATTTTGGTGAAGGGGGAGTATGTGCACTTAAGCATATATTTTTGCAGAAGGTTTCTGCTAATCAAAAGAAGCAGAAACAAAAGAAGAAACTTAGTGCTTTTCTAAATGAGATAAAAGAACTGAGCTCATAAAATCAGCTTCTGAAAGTATCTATCCGAAGACCTGTTCTGCCAGTTTTTCCAGAGCCTCATTTCTGCTCTCCGCTCTGAACTCCCTTCAGGGGATGTTAAAAGCCAGCAGCTGCAGCAGCACATGGTTTTACGCTTGTAGAGGTAGATGGCAAGGGCCAGTTTGTAGTTACAACAAACACATTCATCCTTGCACACATACAGAAAATATCTCTTTTCTTTTCTTTCAAGGATAAGGCCTTAATTTTGCAATAAGGTAGAAAAAAATGGTAGAGGGAAAGCCTGCTTCCAAAAATAGATACGATGCAGGAAAGAGAGGAAAATGTTTATTTATTTTTTGGTTGGATATAAGAGGATGTTGCTTTGAGAAGAGAATACACTGAGATAGAAGATTTCATGGAAATCTAAAATATTGCAGTTGAATGGAAGTTCATACTAGAGATAATTAAGGAAAATTGAATCAGTGATATAGAGAATAACCTTAGGGAAATACTGTCAAAATACAAAGAAAAATAAAGGAAAGAAAGGAAGAAAGGTGGAGTCAGTTCAGAGATAAGAGATCCAAATAATAAGTCACTGAAGAAGAAAAGCAAATGAACAAAATACAAACACTGATTCAAGTTATGACCAGAGAAATCTTTCTTGCCCTAAAGAAGTTCTGAATTTGGAAATCAAGAGGGTTTACCATTTTCTAAGCAAAATCTATAAAAGAAAGTCTATACTCGGTTGTCTTACTGTGAAAATTATGTCAGGAATAGAGAATAGAAAAATATTCAAGCTGAAAAACAGTGTCCTCAAACGTCTTTACAGAATCAAACTCCTCAAAACAATAGAGGAATACCTCCAATTACTTGAAGGGGATAAGGTATCTACATTTAGACAAGTTGTCACTCTTTTACCATATTGATGCCCTTCTAAAAAATTACTTTCATAGGTACCAAATCATTATGAAAGGAACTAAAATTAAGAACTCAAAAATAAAGAAAGTGAGAAAAGAACTACATGGAAATTAATTAAATTCACGCTAATGGGTACAGGGTTTCCTTTTGTGGTTATAAAATGTTCTAAAATTGATCATAGTGATATCTGTACAATTCTGTAAATGTGTTTAAAAACAATGAATCATTTTTTTAAAGCAAGTATCATTTCTATAATTGTTTAAGCAAGCTTATATACAGGTATTTTGTTTTAAAAAACATACGTATATCATTTTTCTCTTACAGTAATTCATTTCAAGAGCAATTTCATTATGTATCTTCTACAGAGCCCTGAACAGAGGCAGCCAGCATATTCAAATAAACTCCAAGGAGTGGGCATGCTTCAGGCCAGCTCCTCATTAGAAACCCCGGCATGGGGGCTCTGGAGACCAACACATGGAAGGTCTTCTAGGGAGAGCTGAAATGTTCGGATAAGTGAGTTCTGGAAAGAAGGGGTAGCTGGGGGGCTCTGGATTTGAAAGAGACACGTGTACTCCAATGTTCATCACATCACTGTTTGTAATAGCCAGGACATGGAAGCAACCTAGATGTCCATCAGCAGACCAATGGATAAGAAAGCTGTGGTACATATACACAATGGAATACTACTCAGCCATTAAAAAGAACCCATTTGAATCAGTTCTACTGAGGTGGATGAAACTGGAGCCTATTATACAGAGTGAAGTAAGCCAGAAAGAAAAACATCAATACAGTATACTAATGCATCTATATGGAATTTAGAAAGATAGTAACGATAACCCTATATGCGAGACAGCAAAAAAAAAAACCATAGGCTTTAAATGTGTTAATTACATGGTGTGTGAACTATATTTCAAAATAATAAGATCAACAACTATGGCTTCAAATGTCAACCTCAGCACTTACCAACTGAGAGACTTTAGGAAGGTCAATTAACTACTTATTCCTTGGTTTCTCATTTTGTAAGAGAGGGACAGTACCAACTTCAAATAGTTGTTTGAGACCTGCAAGTTGACTGGAACAGCATGTGGCTCAATACACTCTATAAACCTGTGGGTTAATGAACTAAGCCATCACCACACCCATGTATTAAACACTTACTGTATTCGTTTCCTAATGACCGTCATAACAAATTACCATAAACTCAGTGGCTTAAAAGAACACACATTTACTCTTGTCATTCTGAAGTTACCAAGTCTGAAGTCAGTTTCACAGGACTAAAATAAAGTGTGGGCAGGGCTGCCTTTCCTTTTCCATCTGCTTGACGGCATTCTGTGCATTCCCCTTTCTTTGGCTGTGGCCTCTCTCCCTATCCAAAGCCAGTGGCGCAACATGTTGGTACAGTGATTGCACTGCCTTCTTCTGTGTCAGTTCTCCTTCTTCCTCTCTCTTATTATCTAGGATAATCTCCCCAGTTTAAATTCCTTAATTGAATGACATCTGCAAAGACTCTTTTTCCATATAAGGAAACATTCATAAATTCCAGGGATTCAGCGCTGCAATCTTTGCAGCCTACCACCATTACTATATCAACCAAAAAAGAAGAAAAAGAAAACAAATGTATGAAAAAGCCCTTATGATTATTTGCAAGTACACCAAAAAAATAAATAAATAAATAAATAAAAAAGAACACATTAAGCAAAAGATGGTATCAAGAACATTTGACACAGCTTACATTAGAAAATATAAGTACTGTACACTGTGCTTAGTTACTCAGTCATGTTCGACTCTTTGTGACCCTGTGGACTACAGCCCACCAGGCACCTCAGTCCATGGGGATTCTCTAGGCAAGAATACTGGAGTGGGTAGCCTTTCCTTTCTCCAGGGAATCTTCCCAACCCAGGGATCGGACCCAGGTCTGCCGCCTTTCAGGAGGATCTTTATCAGCTGAGCTACCAGGGAAGCCCACTGCACTGTTACTTTCTGTATACCAAACCTTGTTCAGTGGAAGCTTTTAAAGTCCTCTGTATCCTGCCTTTTCAGTGCAACGCCTAAAAAATTATTTTGCTGATGACACATGGCTTCAGATGTCTTTTGTGCATGTGTGTCTGAGTCTTTATCCATTCGAGCAATCCTGTTTCAATTTCATAATTCAGAAATTCTGACCCTCACCTCTTGGCTCTAGTCACCTGGGGCCTGCAATTATTATTTGGAAGGGAAAGACCTGGCAATTTTCATTCACACCACACTTCAATACTTCCTAAAATTATGTAGCTATATAAAGTTCTTCTGCCTAAGACGCTGAGAATTTTATCTCCTCTTCTTTCATCATCCTCAAAACTTTATTGAACTACTCCTTCTCTGCATCTACTTTACTTCTTTTTATAGTCCTAAGCCTCCATCACCACTCCCCATCCTTTTCTAATAAGCCATAATAAAAAGTGATTCCCTGGATTCTTTCTCCTGGAATGAACATGCGCAGGTAACAATAAAAGCGTATAAAAGTTAATGCACGTACACTATAATTTCACATAGGAGAAAATTATGGTTGAGGAGGGATTACCATATAATTCAAATGACTGGATAGATTTACAAATACTCAATTTCATATCTTAAAAACAGAATATATCTTATTCACAAGCATTCACAAATTTGTAAAACTTCACTACATGCTTTGGTTCAAAGAAACCTCAGAAATATTACAGCCATATTCTCTAATCAATGTGAAATAAAATGAAAAATTAATTAAAAGTAATGATTTAAATAAAAATGACAATTACTTGGCACTTTAGAAAAATTATTCTGGGTTGTTGCTGCTGCTGCTGCTAAGCCACTTCAGTCGTGTCCGACTCTGTGTGATCCCATAGACAGCAGCCCACCAGGCTCCCCCGTCCCTGGGACTCTCCAGGCAAGAATACTGGAGTGGGTTGCCATTTCCTTCTCCAATGCATGAAAGAGAAAAGTGAAAGTGAAGTCGCTCAGTCTGTCCGACTGTTAGCGACCCCATGGACTGCAGCCCACCAGGNCAACGTGGGAGTTGCAAGTTAAGTTTTATTTGGAGCCAAAAGAGGAATATAGATGCGGAAATAGCATTTCAAACAGCCCTGAGAAACTGCTCCAAAGAGTTAGGTGGAAGGTCCGTATATACGTGATTTTGGTGAAGGGGGAGTATGTGCACTTAAGCATATATTTTTGCAGAAGGTTTCTGCTAATCAAAAGAAGCAGAAACAAAAGAAGAAATTTAGTGCTTTTCTAAATGAGATAAAAGAACTGAGCTCATAAAATCAGCTTCTGAAAGTATCTATCCGAAGACCTGTTCTGCCAGTTTTTCCAGAGCCTCATTTCTGCTCTCCGCTCTGAACTCCCTTCAGGGGATGTTAAAAGCCAGCAGCTGCAGCAGCACATGGTTTTACGCTTGTAGAGGTAGATGGCAAGGGCCAGTTTGTAGTTACAACAAACACATTCATCCTTGCACACATACAGAAAATATCTCTTTTCTTTTCTTTCAAGGATAAGGCCTTAATTTTGCAATAAGGTAGAAAAAAATGGTAGAGGGAAAGCCTGCTTCCAAAAATAGATACGATGCAGGAAAGAGAGGAAAATGTTTATTTATTTTTTGGTTGGATATAAGAGGATGTTGCTTTGAGAAGAGAATACACTGAGATAGAAGATTTCATGGAAATCTAAAATATTGCAGTTGAATGGAAGTTCATACTAGAGATAATTAAGGAAAATTGAATCAGTGATATAGAGAATAACCTTAGGGAAATACTGTCAAAATACAAAGAAAAATAAAGGAAAGAAAGGAAGAAAGGTGGAGTCAGTTCAGAGATAAGAGATCCAAATAATAAGTCACTGAAGAAGAAAAGCAAATGAACAAAATACAAACACTGATTCAAGTTATGACCAGAGAAATCTTTCTTGCCCTAAAGAAGTTCTGAATTTGGAAATCAAGAGGGTTTACCATTTTCTAAGCAAAATCTATAAAAGAAAGTCTATACTCGGTTGTCTTACTGTGAAAATTATGTCAGGAATAGAGAATAGAAAAATATTCAAGCTGAAAAACAGTGTCCTCAAACGTCTTTACAGAATCAAACTCCTCAAAACAATAGAGGAATACCTCCAATTACTTGAAGGGGATAAGGTATCTACATTTAGACAAGTTGTCACTCTTTTACCATATTGATGCCCTTCTAAAAAATTACTTTCATAGGTACCAAATCATTATGAAAGGAACTAAAATTAAGAACTCAAAAATAAAGAAAGTGAGAAAAGAACTACATGGAAATTAATTAAATTCACGCTAATGGGTACAGGGTTTCCTTTTGTGGTTATAAAATGTTCTAAAATTGATCATAGTGATATCTGTACAATTCTGTAAATGTGTTTAAAAACAATGAATCATTTTTTTAAAGCAAGTATCATTTCTATAATTGTTTAAGCAAGCTTATATACAGGTATTTTGTTTTAAAAAACATACGTATATCATTTTTCTCTTACAGTAATTCATTTCAAGAGCAATTTCATTATGTATCTTCTACAGAGCCCTGAACAGAGGCAGCCAGCATATTCAAATAAACTCCAAGGAGTGGGCATGCTTCAGGCCAGCTCCTCATTAGAAACCCCGGCATGGGGGCTCTGGAGACCAACACATGGAAGGTCTTCTAGGGAGAGCTGAAATGTTCGGATAAGTGAGTTCTGGAAAGAAGGGGTAGCTGGGGGGCTCTGGATTTGAAAGAGACACGTGTACTCCAATGTTCATCACATCACTGTTTGTAATAGCCAGGACATGGAAGCAACCTAGATGTCCATCAGCAGACCAATGGATAAGAAAGCTGTGGTACATATACACAATGGAATACTACTCAGCCATTAAAAAGAACCCATTTGAATCAGTTCTACTGAGGTGGATGAAACTGGAGCCTATTATACAGAGTGAAGTAAGCCAGAAAGAAAAACATCAATACAGTATACTAATGCATCTATATGGAATTTAGAAAGATAGTAACGATAACCCTATATGCGAGACAGCAAAAAAAAAAACCATAGGCTTTAAATGTGTTAATTACATGGTGTGTGAACTATATTTCAAAATAATAAGATCAACAACTATGGCTTCAAATGTCAACCTCAGCACTTACCAACTGAGAGACTTTAGGAAGGTCAATTAACTACTTATTCCTTGGTTTCTCATTTTGTAAGAGAGGGACAGTACCAACTTCAAATAGTTGTTTGAGACCTGCAAGTTGACTGGAACAGCATGTGGCTCAATACACTCTATAAACCTGTGGGTTAATGAACTAAGCCATCACCACACCCATGTATTAAACACTTACTGTATTCGTTTCCTAATGACCGTCATAACAAATTACCATAAACTCAGTGGCTTAAAAGAACACACATTTACTCTTGTCATTCTGAAGTTACCAAGTCTGAAGTCAGTTTCACAGGACTAAAATTAAGTGTGGGCAGGGCTGCCTTTCCTTTTCCATCTGCTTGACGGCATTCTGTGCATTCCCCTTTCTTTGGCTGTGGCCTCTCTCCCTATCCAAAGCCAGTGGCGCAACATGTTGGTACAGTGATTGCACTGCCTTCTTCTGTGTCAGTTCTCCTTCTTCCTCTCTCTTATTATCTAGGATAATCTCCCCAGTTTAAATTCCTTAATTGAATGACATCTGCAAAGACTCTTTTTCCATATAAGGAAACATTCATAAATTCCAGGGATTCAGCGCTGCAATCTTTGCAGCCTACCACCATTACTATATCAACCAAAAAAGAAGAAAAAGAAAACAAATGTATGAAAAAGCCCTTATGATTATTTGCAAGTACACCAAAAAAATAAATAAATAAATAAATAAAAAAGAACACATTAAGCAAAAGATGGTATCAAGAACATTTGACACAGCTTACATTAGAAAATATAAGTACTGTACACTGTGCTTAGTTACTCAGTCATGTTCGACTCTTTGTGACCCTGTGGACTACAGCCCACCAGGCACCTCAGTCCATGGGGATTCTCTAGGCAAGAATACTGGAGTGGGTAGCCTTTCCTTTCTCCAGGGAATCTTCCCAACCCAGGGATCGGACCCAGGTCTGCCGCCTTTCAGGAGGATCTTTAGCAGCTGAGCCACCAGGGAAGCCCACTGCACTGTTACTTTCTGTATACCAAACCTTGTTCAGTGGAAGCTTTTAAAGTCCTCTGTATCCTGCCTTTTCAGTGCAACGCCTAAAAAATTATTTTGCTGATGACACATGGCTTCAGATGTCTTTTGTGCATGTGTGTCTGAGTCTTTATCCATTCGAGCAATCCTGTTTCAATTTCATAATTCAGAAATTCTGACCCTCACCTCTTGGCTCTAGTCACCTGGGGCCTGCAATTATTATTTGGAAGGGAAAGACCTGGCAATTTTCATTCACACCACACTTCAATACTTCCTAAAATTATGTAGCTATATAAAGTTCTTCTGCCTAAGACGCTGAGAATTTTATCTCCTCTTCTTTCATCATCCTCAAAACTTTATTGAACTACTCCTTCTCTGCATCTACTTTACTTCTTTTTATAGTCCTAAGCCTCCATCACCACTCCCCATCCTTTTCTAATAAGCCATAATAAAAAGTGATTCCCTGGATTCTTTCTCCTGGAATGAACATGCGCAGGTAACAATAAAAGCGTATAAAAGTTAATGCACGTACACTATAATTTCACATAGGAGAAAATTATGGTTGAGGAGGGATTACCATATAATTCAAATGACTGGATAGATTTACAAATACTCAATTTCATATCTTAAAAACAGAATATATCTTATTCACAAGCATTCACAAATTTGTAAAACTTCACTACATGCTTTGGTTCAAAGAAACCTCAGAAATATTACAGCCATATTCTCTAATCAATGTGAAATAAAATGAAAAATTAATTAAAAGTAATGATTTAAATAAAAATGACAATTACTTGGCACTTTAGAAAAATTATTCTGGGTTGTTGCTGCTGCTGCTGCTAAGCCACTTCAGTCGTGTCCGACTCTGTGTGATCCCATAGACAGCAGCCCACCAGGCTCCCCCGTCCCTGGGACTCTCCAGGCAAGAATACTGGAGTGGGTTGCCATTTCCTTCTCCAATGCATGAAAGAGAAAAGTGAAAGTGAAGTCGCTCAGTCTGTCCGACTGTTAGCGACCCCATGGACTGCAGCCCACCAGGCTACTCCATCCATTATTCTGGGTTAAGAGACAATAAATGCAATATCAAACTTTTTTGGAACTATAACACCACAGATTAGAAATGCACTGGATCTATTCATAGTTGTAAATCTCTGTATAAAAACATTAAGATTTCAGAAAAACTGTTACAAATATAGCATAAAAACTTGAATATATTTATTATATCAAGAGCTCACATAAATTACTTTCAAACATAAAATCCAATGAGTGAGAAACAGGCAATGAGAGAGCATACAAAAGGAGAACACTATGAGTAAAATGTCAAATTCACTGGCAATTAAACAAATACAAACTAAAACAACATAAATGTGGGTAAGACTATTTTAAAAAAACACCTAATCTCTCAGGGATGTAGCAAAACAGGAACTGTTGTGGAAGCACGAAGGGTCCCACTTTGGTAAAGCAACTTGCTGACAGTAATTAAGAACTTTAGAAAACTTTACAAATTTTAATCCAGTCATTCTGCTTCTGGGAATCTATCCTCAGCATGCAACCCCACACATGGAAAAACTTCACACACAAAGATGTTTACTGGAAATGGCAATAGACTAAGTGTCCAATAACAGGGACATTGTTAAACTATGTGACTATAAAAATTATGCTAACAAAGACGATGCTATGAGGCAGAAAATACCTGTCCTTTATCACCACACTAGAAGTCTGGCTTTAAAATTGTATATACAAGCTCATAGTCACAGTGCCATCTCTTAATTTTGCAAAGTCCTAGTCTAGTAAGTGCTAAAAGAGAGACAACCCGGGCTAGAAAAAGGAGCTGCAAGGAAATACACCAAAATACTGTCACGAGTGACTGTTTTTCTTTTCTTCTCCAATTCATATTTCATATGTTTGGTTTTTTTTTAAACAAGTATGTGCCATATTCCTTACATCCTCATGGATATAAAGGAATTGTCCACATCCTTTCTGTGGATTAGAAGGAAATACCTCTTTATGTAGGGCATGTACTGCCATTGTTCCTGGGTCTCTAAATTCATTTTGAAATTTCAGCACAAAAACTGTGGGATGGAAGTATGTTAGGCAAACTCTTTCCTGCCTTCTCTACTCCAACAACTTCTCTTTTCCTTATAATTCCTTCAAGTTTCCAAACCTAAAGAAATTCAATCCACCCTCCCTGCACTCACTTTCCTCCTTTGTGTCTGGGATCCTTCTCACCTCACTTCTGCAGTGCAGATGGTGTCCCTGCCATGCTGCTCCCGGTCTCAGAATTCTGAATCCTTGCTAGCCCCAGCTCTCTGGCACTCCAGACACCCAGCAAAGTATTCGGGCAGCCACTACTTCCCAGGTTGGAGGCAGAGAATGAAAGCAGCTTAAGGAATCTTGGAGATACAGAGAAAAGGTGGGAGATATTCAGGAAATCCAACACAGGGCCTTTTTTGTGTAGTAACAGATTGTATGTGATTAAGATTCAGATTTTGTTTCTTGTGTGGCAAAATTCTGGGATATACACTTACTGAAAGAACAGATGAATGAAAGAATTAGGTTTCCTATCATCCTGCAATGACATAGCTGATCAGTAACTCAAAGTGGTAGCTTCAGTGGGTGGAGGTCTGGGGAGAGAGGGCTTGGTTGTTTGGTACCAAAATAAGTCCTGAGACTAAGACATGCAATGACCTTATGACATGGCAGTTGAAATGTGGCCTGAGTAGGGGCAGCTTTACCGCCACCTGGGAGCTTGTCAGACGTGCAGAATCTCAGGCCAACACTCTAGAGAGCTGCTGGACCAGAAACTGCGCTTTAACAAGGTCCACAGGGATGCACACGCATTGCACATTGATGTATAAGAAACACTATCTCAGAGCGCACACACACACACTCTCACCAAGACAAAGCTAGTACCGCAGCCAATCTGCACTTTCATCAAACCATCCAGAGGTCTGATGTTTCTTCACTGCAAGGGCTGCCCTCAATTTTGGTCTCCATCCAAACTTTTTCAGGGAACGGAGCTCACAGGAAACAGACCAGGGGATGTGCCCCACTCTGCACAGGCAGGTGGGATTAAACATTAATTCTCTTGGGCATACCACTGATTATGGAATCAGAAGCAAGCAAAAGACCACACAGGGGAGAAAATACACTTAAAATGTGGTTTGGCCAAGTACAGGCGAGACCAGTCACTGCCATTTGTAAAAACTGTTTACCAAATGGGCCCAATGATCTTGCAAGACAAACGCTGGATTTCTGCCTTCAAATCTCCAGGATGAACATGTAAATAGGTTCCTTACTTGAAACTTAGAAAACATGGAAAAGAGCTTTTTACTCTTAAATCTAGCCTGTAGTTTTGGTAAGAGAGAAAACTGGTCTTTAAGCACCGAGGGACTTGGAAGATGCTTACTGTGGGCTCCAGACTCTACTCATCTTTCTGGGTCCCACTGAAGTGTCCCATCCTTTGAGAAGTTTTCCCCCAAATCATCACTCCCTATTCTGGTTCCCAGGAGATTTTCCTGAAACTTTTAGTATGGCCCTTAGGGAAGTAGGAGAACTTAATCTATTAGGAATCCAGGCTTTGCTGCTGGACTATAAGGGTCTAAATTCCCCCCTTGCCTATGAATATTACTAGCTGGGTGACCTTGGCCAGGTAACTTCCCTCCACAGCTGTCAGATGGAGAAACCTATATCACAGGAAGTTTTCGTGAAGATTACATGAGACAATGCACATAAAAATGACAGTGCCTGGCACGTAATAAATTACCAATGTTAGCTATGATGATTAGCACTTCGCAGAGTCTCGCTTCCATTAGAGTTGCTTGTATGTATGTCTGCCTTCCTTGCTAGACTGTGAGCAAATTGTTTACACCCCACATCTGCCACAGGGACCTTACAAATGGAAGATACAATAATATTTGTCAAATGGGTTTGAAGGTATGCCAGGAAGAGGAAAGGGAGGGTGCTGGAAACAAGTTTAATGTACTTTCTGATTTTATCCAGGACCAACCTCTGCGATACTTGTTTGTCTTCCATTTCCAGAGCACACTGTCTCAGACTTTGGCTGCTATACATGGGGCTGGAAGAACACTGTTTCTGCAACCAGATGTTCTGTTCAGCGATATGAGGTAGTGCTATGAGGCATCTGAAATCTCCAGTTTGGTCCTGGGCTGGAAGGGGAGTTGGGGGCTGAAGTTCAGCCAAAGCTAGACTGGCTAAACTGAGCGCCCTAGCCCCCTAGTCGGACACGACTGAAGTGACTTAGCAGCAGCAGCAGAAGCTAGTATAGGGGATCACCCACCTAGAAGAGATGTGTTTTGATTCTCAGTGTATTCACTTAGAAGGGTGTCTTTACATATTGCACAAAAGAGCTGTTTGTACCAGCAGGACTCTACTGCAAACTCAGAGGTCCCCTTGAAAACCAGCCTACTGACACTTGGATGAATATCAACTAAAATAATGTCACTTGCTTACTATTTATTGAGCACCCATTATGTGCTAAACACTGTGCCTGACACTGCAGATCCAAAGGTGAATAAAGAAATTACAATCGGGGAAGGTTGGGAAGTGATGCAGAAAGCAGGAATATGGACAAGTACAGCAAGTGCCACCTTACGTGTGAGTACGTATGGCTAATATAAGGCTCAAAGGGTTGGAGGAGGCTTGGAGGAGGGACTACCACCCAAGATAAACCAAGGAGTGATCACAACAGCTAACATTTATTGAGCACATACTATATACATCTGGCCCTGTTCTGAGAACCCTGCTTGAGAACCCTCATTTAGCACCCTGGGAGGTAGATAACATTATTCTATCCATTTTAAAGATGAGGAAACTGAGGCTTAAAGTAAACAGTGGAGCTAGATTCAAACCAAGCTGGAGCAGCTTGGTTCCAGACTAAACGGGAAGGAGAGAGCTAAATCAGCCTTAAAGGCAGAGACAAGTGTCTTGCAACAGTCTAGAAGGAGGAAAGACGCTCCCCAAGTCCCTTGAGGAACTAAAAGTGTCTGGGGGTGGGGACAGAAGTTCCAAGATGACTCAGCTCCATCTGCAGGTTAGAAGGGAAACCAGAGGCAGGGGACAGTCTGCTGTGGACTTCTGAAAACTAGCTGTGTGACTCTTGTCATCTAACCCTTCTTGGCTTCAGTCATAAAAGGCAGTAATTGCCCTTTCATAAAAGGCAACAATAAAAATGCCTGGACTCTACTATAGAGAATGGCCACAGGCACCAAGTAGGAAAAAATGCATGTAAACTTGATAACAAAGCGCAGATTGCTTCCCAGACTTGAGATTTCATGAATATCATTTCCCCAGTAGCTTCAAAGATTTGCAAACATAATCAACAGTGTCAGAGCAGTAGCCGGAGACTTTGAATTGGAGCAACAGAATGGGGAAACAGCCCCTTGGGCCCTGTGTCCATCACCTGCATCCAAACTCACCGCTTACTGTGTGATGCCAAGGCAAGCTACTGTCTCACTACCTCAACGCCATCATCTGGGAAATGGGGATGATGATAGCACTCACTTTATAAGTCGCGGGAGTGGCTTAGGACGGCTCCCAGCACAGAGGAAAGACAAAAACGTTAACAGCTATCATTTTTATCATTGTTAAGAACTCTATTGGCTACTCATCTCATTCCTCCACATTCGAGGGGGATACCAGAAACTGGAGGTGATGAAGGTTTGCAATCCCACACAAGCGCGCTGCTGCAGACACTCTTCCTGGCTCCCACGGGCTGGCAAGCAGCTGGCTCTCTCTGTGCTCTCTGTCCTGGCAGAAAATGCCCAAAAGAGGTAAAAGACAGAGGCCGCACACCATCTGTGCAAACCAGGCTGCCCTCGTAGTTTGTAGACAGAATCTAGTCAGTCAGTCAGATAAGCCTTACTTTTTTAAGACAAAACTGTTCTTGGAGACTTCCCTCCCCTCACCCTCCTCACTCCCCATACTCATGCACGCTCCCCCACACCTCCCAAGAAACGTTTAGCCTTTTGCAAGACACACTCTGGGGTCCTGTTGAGACAGCCTCTTGCCACATTAACTTCTCTGTCTAATTCCAGGCAGAGAAGCCTTTGCTAATTTCACAACAGGAAAGCACACAGGAAATCTGAGAACAAAGCAAATCGACACCGGCAGCCCAGCATCTTCCAGCAAACGCGGTGAGGTACTGACCCGAAGCAAGACGACTCCGGACTGCAAAAAAGGCAGCTGCCTCCTAAACTGTGAGAGGACGGAAGAAGCCTTTGCCTCTAAAAAACCAGATCTGAATACCAATTGCTCATAAATATTCATGAGCTGCTCCAGCTTGCTCAAGAGTCACTCTTGACTGTAACCCTGGAGCTTGGCTTTGTAAAATATTCCCCAAAGTTTTTTCTCTCTGCCTCCTCTCGGAAGGAGAGGGTGGGAAAGTGTATATAGGGCTTTTTGCCTCTTGCTCTTTCAAGTACTTGCTTTTGGTCTGGGCTTTTGGTTTCCTTTTTTTGTTTTTTATTTTTATTTTTTTCCTGGTCTTAAGGATTCAGATCAAATCAATTTTGCTCTTACCCCTTCTATCTTCCATAATTGGCAGCTTTTGTTTTCTTCCTCTTTGCTCTTTATTTTTCAGCCTCTGCTTGCTGTGGTCGGTCTCAGTGAAAGAGGTACTCAAGGAACAGAGATATAACAGACCCTCGGAATCATGGGAGGGGCTAAATTAGCCTGCCCCGTTTCGGAAGGAACCTCAAACCCTATGTCTTTTTCATTGACTGAAAGGACAGAATGCCGAGGAGTTCAGCAGCTCATTCCCCTAAAGCTTGCCTGGGCTGTAACTTTTTCTATCTTGAGGCAATGTGTATTCAGATCTCGCTTCAGATTTTCCCTCTCTCTTTGATACAGAAATCCATTTCCCCCCTTGAAAAATGTATCTTGTCTGCAAGCAAATAAAAAAAGCGCGATTTACTTTTTGCAATTTTGAAGCAAGCTAACAAGAAACTTGTTACCTTGATACCCACTGGAAAAAGGATGGGACTCAGGAACAGATCTGCTGGCCCCACAAATCCGATTACTTCTGGTTCCCTGATGAGCAATCCCTTTTTGGAGTTCATTACGCCAGAAGAGCACCGGGTCACCCAAGCAGAGGACGCCGCGGCTTGAGAAGCGGCTTGAGAAACCGTGGTATTGGTCGGAAGTCATGGTGGGACGACAGAGAGGGCTGCTCGCTGGGAAAAGCTGTCTAGCTGTGCTGATGCGAACTGTCTACCTTTTCCAAACCTCACCTCCTACCTCGGAGGTCTTATAGGCAGGAATTGCCACACCCAGGCTTTGCCACGATGACCCAAATACAGACTGACCAAAGCATTAAAAAGAAACGGTGTCTATGAAGTTATTTTGAAATCAGGATAAGAGACAATCCACAGGAAGGTAAGTTTCCAAGTCTTAAGGAAGCCTGTTTGGGCACCTTCTCCCTCCACGAGGCTGTCAAACTGTAGCATTTTAGGTTTCAAAGAGAGCTGACATCTAGTCTAAGCGAGGATAGAGACGTGGCGATGTGAAGCTCCAAGTTCGCTTTGCGTTGAGGGCAGGGAACTGCTCTCTGTCACTTGTTACCATGCTCTCCAGCACCTGATACAGTTTCTCCCACAGTGCAGGTGCTTAGTAGATTTTTGATGAATGGTTGAGTTAATAAACAGCAGCAAAGCAGAACATAAATCTGATTTCTATTTCTTCCGCATGAGAATTTGTGTCTAAAATCAGGTACACCATAAAACATTTTGAAAGTGAAAGTGAAAAGTTGCTAATTCGTGTCTGATTGTTTGCATTCCCACAGACTATACAGTCCATGGAATTCTCTGGGCCAGATACTGGAGTGAGTAGCTATCTCTTCTCCAGGGACTCTTCCCAACCCAGGGATTGAACCCAGGCCTCCCGCATTGCAGGCGGATTCTTTACCATCTGAGCCACCAAGGAAGCCCAAGAATACTGGGTTGGATAGCCTAGCCTTCTCCAGGGAATCTTCCCAACCCAGGAATTGAACCAGAGTCTCCTGCATTGCAGGTGGATTCTTTACCAGCTGAGCTATCATTTTACTTCCAAATATATTCCATAAGCTATTAAATTGGTGACCACTAAAGGCTGTTTTTTACTCTATAAAAATATATTCTCCACTACACTTTTGATCATACCTTAATAAAGGCAGGGGCTTTTTTTTTTTTTTCAGTTTAGGTGTTTCTGTTCTTTGCTCAGTGCTCAGCAGCATACTGTGTGCTCCATAATGTTTCATGCTGGACTTCCTGGTGGTCCAGTGGTTAGGACTCATGCTTCTGTTGCAGGGGGCACGGGATTGATTCCCGGTCAGGGAACTAAGATCCTTATGGCACAGCGCCCGCCCACCCCACCCCCCAAAAAAGTTTAGTGGTTTAACAAATCTGAGTCTGCACAAGACTCTTTCTTTACTTTATTAAAGGTTTCAGAGTTAGAGCATTTGCCATTTATAATAAAAGTTAGTTATACTAAATGAGAATCCAGTGGATGCCTTTTCCAGATACCAAGATTTCTAATAAGAAATATTAGTTTGGTATTTGTCCTATTGTGGTAAAATTGTTTTTAATTGATGTGATGATATATCTGTAAAAATCAACAATTTTATAATGGGTTTATGACTGTCTGGGCATCATTGTTTCAGAGAAAAGTTCCAAAAAGAACATGTCTACAAAATATCCTGTGAACTATAGGATGGAAAAAAGACTGTCAAAGCTAGAAGGAGAAAAAAAATGATCTAGATCCACAGTGAGTGAGAGGTTATGTGGGAGAAAAAGACAAGCATGAGAACATGTCAAGGGGAGCCCCCTCCAGAACATGCTCTCTTCTCATTACCCCCAGTGCTGCCACGCTGGGCCAAGCCACATCATCTCGCATCTGGTTTATTATGATAGCCTTCCCACTGGTCTCCCAGATCCTGCTCTCAATCCTGCTCAGTCATTCTCAGTACTCACAGTGATTCAGTTAAAACCAAACCAAGCGTATCACTCTTCTGCTCAAAACCTTCCAGTGGCTCCCATCTCACTCCAGGCATAAACCAGTTCCTTCCCGGCTTGCTCCCCACCACCTCTCTGACTTTCCTACTGTTCTCTTCATATTGCCTCTGCTCTAGCCTCAGAGTCTTTGCACTTGCTGTTCTTTCTGCCTACAGTACTGTTCTCCCAAATATCCACAGAGCTCATTCCTAAGTCTTTAATACATTACTGTCTTCAGAATCCCAAGGACGGTGGAGCCTGGTGGGCTGCCATCTATGGGGTCGCCCAGAGTCGGACACAACCGAAGCGACTTAGCAGCAGCATCCTAGCACAAGATAGTGATCTCTAGTGTTTTCCACGAAAATGAACCTAGGTTCTGTGGAAAGACGGCAAATTCCAAGTCTGAAGCAGGAAGTGTGTAAAATGAGATTGGAACATTTTGTCATACCAGAAATAAAGGACGCTATCTAAAACCACTAGGGTCATTCCAAAAGGACTCAGGAGCCAACCTCAAGTGGCTTCTACTGGCCAAAGTAATAAAAAAAATTTCAGTGGCAATAATAAATAAAAACTGAAATGTATTGAAACACATTAGGTATATCGACATTCACATATTCATGATGGTACTATAAAGAAATCATTCTTCATCTTTGGAACCAATTCATTATTCCAAAAAAATGTAAATAAAAAAGGAAAATATCAACACTCAACCTACCTTTGCTGCACAAACTGCACCAACAAAAGGGCCAAATAGCTGACGAAAAGGGAGACATTTCTCCTCAAGTATTCCAGATAATTAAAGAAAAAATTTGAGTATAACCATTGTGCAAACAACCTCCCTGCAAAAAAAAAAAAAAAAAAAGGAATAAACCTAAGCATAATCACCAATGATTGCTTATATCACAAAAGTAGGTACAAACATTCATTGACAACCTTCTGATGGAGGTATATAGCACAACGTCTAAAGCCGTCTTGCCAACATTGAAGCTTCTAAATATAACTACCAGCTCACAGGAGGCCTGGGGGCACTGAAAACCAAATTAAAAGGCTCCACAGGAATGCAGTCAGTAAAACTTGATCTGGAGGAAACACTATAAAATAACTCAATTTCTTTAACAAGGAAGTTGCAGGGAAGAAAAAACAGGATGGGGTGCCTGTAGACTAAAAGAAATTTAAAAGATATACCAAGAAAATGCAGTAACAACCGGGCCTTGAAATCCTGATTTAAACCAATTTAAAAGAAACTTCAGGACAACTGAAGAAATTTGAACACTGGATATTATATAATATTCAAGAGCTGTTATTTTTAAAGATACATATAATATTGTGGTTATTTTTCAAAAGTGCGTATCTTTTGGAAATACATGCTGAAATATCTACAGAAGAAGTCTGAGACTAGCTTCAAAAAGGAGTAGTAGATTAGGTATAAATAAAACAAGATTACAGATGAAGTGATCATTGTTGAAGCTGGAGAGTGGGTACATGGGGATTGGATTTACTATTTTCTCCATTTTGTATGTTTGAGATTTCTGTAATAAAAGATAAAAAAGAATCTTAGGTGAAAAAGTGGGAAACTGATGATATGCAATAGTTTAATCAGGGAATTGTTCCAGAGTTTTAAAGACATGATTTAATATTTACTGAGACAGTAGCCATATGTAAAATCAGCTTGGGGGTTGAAAGAGGACAAGGTTCAGCTGGGTTTTTAAAATTGCTATAATTTAAAGCCTCAACATTTCATTTAAGAAGGAAATAGTCAGATGAAAGAGATTATTTGTAAGATTTATTTGAAAAATAAAAGTAATTGAACACACATTTTTTTGGTCAAAGCTAAAAAGTTGTTATACCAGCATAAGCCAGAAAAGTATATTCACTATGCTTTTTTTTTGTTTCCTGTGGCACGGTAATCAGGCAGCTATATCAGGATTTTCTTAGATTTCTTTGTGGAACATAACATTAGATGTAGAAATTAAAAAGGACTATATACTCTATCCAACATGCAATATCCACAGCGTGTTCTGACTACTTGAGGCACTCTCCATACACCCAACAGTGACCAAATAGGAATAACATTAACTAGACAGAGTAATGATGGTAGTTTCTGCATCTGGGGGGCAGGGGTAGCTGGTTGGGATAGGGTGGAGAATGGGCATTCTGGTCTTGACACTGTTTCTAATCTTCCACTAAAACAAAAGTCTATTGATAAAACTCATGAAAGGAGGTACTCTGCTTTTATGTGTCTTAAAAGAAATGGCCAGGGTAACTATTGTGCAAAATGACATGTTTCCCCAATTTCAAGAATGCCTATGTTTATCTATACAGTTTTTATTATTTTTGAATATACCAAAATGTTCTTCATAACATTTGACACAGTGTTCAAAATGTTATGTCATTTTGATATTAAACAGTTCTTACTTGTGTGTGTCGGGGAAGGCAATGGCACCCCACCCCAGTACTCTTGCCTGGAAAATCCAATGGATGGAGTAGCCTGGTGGGCTGCAGTCCATGGGATCGCTAACAGTCGGACAGACTGAGTGACTTCACTTTCACTTTTCTCTTTCATGCATTGGAGAGGGAAATGGCAACCCACTCCAGTATTCTTGCCTGGAGAATCCCAGGGACGGGGGAGCCTGGTGGGCTGCCGTCTATGGGGTCACAAAGAGTCGGACACGACTGAAGTGACGCAGCAGCAGCAGCACTTGTGGTTGGTTTCAAGGCTAAAAGGAGACTGCAAAAGGATGGGGTTTTATAATTGAT
>SJYX01019896.1:0-11562 GCA_006410675.1 Oreotragus oreotragus
AAAAAAAAAAAAAAGTAATCAATACTTAAGAAAATCTAAATAATTTTTCTTTATAGATGAGTGAACAAAAATAAGGAGAACCATGGCAGAAATAAAGCCCACAAACTCACTGAGCACTATCTGTAACTGACACCTGCTTTTTTCTACTTTGGAAGTTACCCTCCAAAGATGGGATTAAAAGTATAAGTGGTAATGTCAGAACAACATGCTTGTCCCTGGCTATTCACAACTATACTTTAGCCGTTAATTTCCACCTTATACTGAGGCTTAGTGATTGTGGTAAGAGGAGCTCTATGGATCTTTTACTTAGTTTCCTTTCTTAGAACATTCCAGGATATTGAACAGGTGAAGCAATAGTCAGAGAGAAACAGAATGTGGAATACCAGGCAGCCGGGTGAAAACAGTCATACACATCCTTGACTGACTATAATGGGCACTGTCTATGTGACTCAGGGGACTAACGATGCCACCCCACTGGTCATCAGTGACTACAACAGGCAAGGGCCCAGTTCTGGTCAGCAATTAAGGAAAGGTCAGCTAGGAATTAGGGAAGAACTTCTGGAAAAAACTTCCTCACTTCTAAGAGAAAGCCATCCAGGAGGCAGTTCTTCCGGACGCTGTTGTCATCTGGACAGGACACCAGAAAACACGGTAGCTATCTTACCATCTGCCTAGGGAAAAAGTCAGCACCAAGCAGAGCTGAGAGGGGAAAGAGCTCAGTTCTTTGACAGTCATGATTTAGCTCAATAAATCAATTTACCGTGAAGACTGCAATACTGTTGAACTTCCTGTGTTATAAGAGTATTTCCATACTGTTTAAGTCAGTTTGAGTATAAATTTCTATTACTTGAAGCTAATAACATTTTTCACCAACATACTGCTGTGCGTTTTTTTAAACCCTGATCTAATAAATGATTGCTTGACTTTGTTCTTAGTTTCACAGACCTACAAGGCCTTGAATGGCAAATTTTATTAGTACATTAGTACATCTGACAAAGAAACTGACAACACAGGCAGTAAAATTTTCTTGTGAACATCTGCAACCACGAAGATTTAAAGCTGTTATAAACACGCTTCTTCCTTTGCCAAACTGAGCAGGATACTGCTGTGGGGCCTGTGGGCAGGTAAGGGCTCAATGTTTAATTCGGTGCCCACTCAGTCTCAAACCTTCCCAAGAGGTGGCTTTTGACACAGCGATGAAAACACACTTCCCCTTGTTTTCCTAACAGCTTAACCTGTAAAAATATGGCCAGTTTCCATGTCACTGAGCAATCAGATTAATGTATCATGAAACCAAAGTGAGAAGTATCAGAATAAGGCCATCAGTGGTTCAATGACTTAAAAGAAAAACCCATGCTCTGAGGAAACTTAGTGGTAAGGAGACCTCTTTCATGACCAATCCCTTTCTTTACTTCTAATCAGTTGTAAAGGGTAACCGATTTTCAAGGGTGACGGGGGAGTGCCTTAAATGCTTGTCCCTTCTAGCCCCACTGCCCTGTTTCAGACCTTCATTTCCCCCTGGCGAGGGCAATGATATGTTTCTGAACTTTGACTCCAAACTCTAACTCATGCTTTCACAATGCCACCAGACAGAAACCCATTCAAGGTTTCTTTCTCAAAAACTTAACTCAGTGCTCCCTTCTCCCCACACTTCCCTTTAGAACCCGGACTTAACCATTATGGACTAGAGTTACGATTCCATCTAATCAGTGCTTTCAAACAAAGTCAACATACCTTTAAAAATCCAATAGTTAACTATCGGCCAAGTCCTACCCATTCATTTGCACATTTATGTAATGCCTGCTACATTCTGTGTTCAAAGATGAACAAGACAGTCCCTGCCCTTCAGGGGCTAAAAATTTAGTGTGAAAAACAGACACGTAAACATGTAAGTGATAAATGCTATCAAATGAACAAAGTGCTATGGAAATATACTCGTGAAGAATGTTATACTTACTGTTTTCCAGGGTCATAATTTAAAAATCAGTAATTATCTGGAAATACTCATAAAGACTGTATCTTTTAAATGATCTGTTAAGCAATGCACTCAAAAATTTAAAAAATTACTACATTCAAATTTTTCCATGCTGAATGTGAAGGGTAAAAAATCTTTAGAACTACCACATTAAAAGTTTAAACACATACTAATCTTTGTTGTAATTCCTGCTTTATATACATTAACTTTTTTGGAGTTTTATGTCTGTTTCATAAATGAAAAGAATTTTACATAAGCTAGTTTTTTTTAGGAACCAAATATAATTTGTATCATTTTTCTGTTTCCCTTTTCATATGCTGTGCTGCACGGTTACCCATGATAATCTCTATCCAACTGTGTTTAGAATTTACCTACCTGTGAATCTGGATTTAGATACACTTCATTTAAAAACTTTTCATAAATTTGATTGCTAACAAAAGTTCAATCCTTAGGAAATTTAATGGGTTCCATTTTCCTTTACTTTCTACCTTTGGAAGCTAGAAGACTGTGCTACATATCTAATCTAGTCTTCAAGAGTCTACAGAAAAGACATGTAAAATTATGCAATTGCCATTATGAGTGCTCTCAGCAAGAGGAAAGTAAGAGTGTGAATAATGTGCTATGTCATCTGCAGGGTATGTATTAATCTCCTCTCACACACAACCACAGGTCTAGAGCTGGTTCCATTCTGAGAAAGGAATGCAGTCCTATAGCTGGGACATTCCTCTGTTATAGAAGGGTGGGTGTGCAATCTTTGCCTTTGAGTCTGTACCATACATATTCAGAGGTCTTAAGGACAAAACCAGTTTGTTTACACATTTCAGTGTTTTGTGCTTGTAGCTATTAACTTGGATATGTCATTTCAAATACTAACCTAGAAATGATCCCTCTAATCAAATATATGTTGTTTAATATATTTGGAAAAACAATTTTTTAAGCACTAGTTTTATTACAAATGTGACAACCCAACACATACAGGCCAATCCTGTTTACATTTATAACACTTCCTGCCTCTGAAGTTAGTTTCAGACCTCAGGCCTCTGACAGTCTCAATGTTCTTACCCATTCTATCTATCATGTCTATATTGTCTCTCCCAATTATATCATGTGTTAAGTCCTACCTACATCTTCAAAAGTTTACCTGATACTTCTAACTGCATATCCTGCTGACTGTAAGTCCACATTTCCTCCCAAAATATCTCCTCTTCCAGATTTTATGATAGTATTATTTTTCTAACCAAAGACTGGATTCATTCTTGCTATACAATCAATTATCAATCTTTGCCAACTTTTCTTTCCTACTGCAATAGCAGTAATCTTTTCTATTCTTGCTCTCATGTCCTTGTCTCAGGATCGCATTTCACATTTAAGCTGGTATAATACTGTCTTCTTCTTTAGTCTCTCCCTTTTCATATATCTTATAGAACATTCATCTTATATCAGATGAATCTTCTACCATTTGCACAAGTCATTTCCCTGCTCAAAAATTTTCATAGCATGTAAAACTTAAATTTCTTTTAAGGTCTTCTATAATCTATTTCTACCTCTTTAACCAAACATTCTACCCTGTGTATAAAGAATCCCCCAAAATAAGATTATTATTTGAAGGGGTTGTTCTTTTGTTAATTAAATTTAGTAACAGAGATATGTTAAGCTTTTAAAATCTGAATCAGAGAGAAAAAAGAAAGATTGAAGGGCCAAGATCCACTGAAGGTATGTAATTCTATAATACTCTCTTTTAAGATGAGTTCTATTGTGAACAAGAATTATATTAACAAGATATGAAAATGAACTAGAAAAAATAACCTGCCTAAGGATTTCTTAGTGAAGGCAGCTTGAATGGGAAAAACTTATGGTGTGTTACTGTAGGAAAAGGCATACAATCTCTATGAAGTTTCCTAGGAAGAGGCAAAGGAAAATCTTCAAGATGGAAAGGCCTTTGCAATTATGTAGAACCACCAACAAATCTCAAATTAGAGGAGGCCACAGGAGTTGTACAACTTACCCATGTTTATACAGCTACCTCTAAATGGTTTCTGAAATTAAATAAATGCTCATGTTTACTGAGGTTTTACCTTGCGCTACACAGCATGCTAGATGACTGACTGGCATTATCTCATTTAATCCTTGCTTCAGCCCTCAGTACTTTAATCAACCTCAATTTATAATCGAGGGAAGTAAATCACTAAAACTCTCTAAAATGATTGAGCTTTAAGATTCACTGCTCACTTTGGTTATTTGACTTACCTTCTTCATCTGGAAATATTCCTTTTTTGTACCTTACTCTAATACCAACTTGAAAGATCACTGTTATTCCTAAAATAATCCTGTTTTCACCAGTGACTTATTGAGTTTCACCATGCTAATTGAGTTATTTTACATAATATTTCAGAAATAGGAGTTTTAGTAAATTTCATTAAAAATTTAGTAAATTTAAAAATTCAGTTCACTTTTACTTTAGTTCTTTCAAATATGGCATTGCTTTAAAACACACACACACAAAGCCCCAGAAGATGGAGGAAAATAACACAGTAAGCCCAGGACCAGTTGTCTGAAACATGCTAATATGACAAAGATACTTATCAGCACAGATTGTTTTAGTGTTCTTGGAAAAGGAGAAAAATGAAGACTAGTCTTTCAGAAAGTCTGCAGTGAGAGGGATTAAAGAAGCAGAGGGATAATGGAGAACAAGGCCCCAGAGGAAGCCTCTGTTTTACAAGACAGCAAGTTCAGAGCAATAGGGCTATTCAGGCTGATTTATTATGCCACAAAAAATGGCTTAAATTTGAGAATTTAGGTAATGTGCCATGACGTAACTCTTCAAAAAAATTATGTCCATAATACAACATTAAAAATCTCAATCTTCAAAGAACTAGGTAACTCTTTACTCAGAACTATGTTCATTCATCACTGAACTATTAAAACAGTTTTTTGCACATAGCAGATCTATGAGAGAATTGTTATATGATAAAGAATCCTAAAATAACACTTATTTTTTTCTTAAAGACACTTATACTTACTACAGATTGAAAATATTCAGGAGAGATGCCTTCCAATTCAAGGATTTTGTCCTCAAGTTTTTTAATTCTCTGATAAATGTCTCTTGGCACTGGACCACCTAAATACATTAAAAGAAACTGAGATATTAATGGATAATTCTTCTTACAGTTTTATCCTTAAAATACCATGCAAAGACACTTATGCAAAAGAATGGGAACTATTTAAACTTAAGAAAATAAATTAACAGGAGTAAGACAGAATGAAATCTTTAGCAAACATTTTCATATTATACCCTATGGGATATATTATTGTACCATGGTTCTCCCAAAGCCCCATTTACGCTTCCTGTGTTGCTAGGCATGTTGTTTTATGTTACGTTCATTTGATAAGATATTTAATAGTTCCCATACAAAACAACTTGTGTCTCTGACAGACTCTGATACTTACTTAGGAGGAGAAAAGTGCATAGTGACAACTGACAATTCAGTGGTTGCGATATGTCATATTTTCTTCAATTTAAACCTCTCCTTACATGCCGTATTTTCTCCTTTAACTCAGAAGAACTTTTTATAAAAAGGAGCTTTACCATAATTCTTAACTAACTTTCTAGGGAGGGGATTGGTAAAATTAAAGTTACCGAGATTTCAAGGCTATGATTATATCCCATGTTCTTCCATTCCTCAGCACCCCCCAGTGCAAACATTCTGGTCAAAAGCACCACCTCTCCCTGGATTATTATAACCTCCAAATTGGTCTAGTTGATTCTGCCTTGCATGCCTAAAGTCTGTTCACAACACAGCTGCCAATGATCCTTTAAAAATGTAATTCAGACAGTGTTATTCTCTGCTCAAAACCTTCCAACACCTTCACACCTCACTCACGTTAAAAACCAAAACTTTTACAGTAGTCTACAAGGTCCTATACAATTTGGACATTGTCCCCACATACCATTTCAGCTATTTGATCTCTTTTTTCTGTTATTCAACTAGGCCAAGTACTCTTACAACTTTAGCACTCGTGGTTCTCTCTACCTCTGTATTCACAAGGCTAGCCCTTGCCAACTTCAGGTCTTGGCTCAAAAGTCACCGTATCAGTAAGGCCTTCTGTGACCGCTCTTTACAAAATACCAGAGCTACCACCTCCCCCTACCCAACATTCCCTCCCTTATTTTTCTCTAAACCCACTGACATTCTATATATTTTGCTTATATATTGCCTGTTTCTCCACTCTAATAATATAAGCTCTAAGAAGGCAACACTTTTTGTTTTGTTCATTGGGTATGGCTATGCAGCCTGTGCACTGCACAAACCTAGTTCACCGACTGCCCAGGTACTCAATATGTACTGAATGAATAAATACATGAGATAATCATTATGCAATTAATATTCACATCCAAAGTATCAACTTGTTAAATACCAAAACTCTAGACGTATGTTTTTTTCTGAAAACTTCTTATTTTTAGGAGCTTGGATTTTCCTGCTCTTGAATAAAGAAAAATGAATAACTTACTCATCTGACTGTGCTCCTGCTGCTCCCTTTCCCTAGAATGCCTTCTGCTGCACCTCTGTACCTTTCAAGAACCAGTTCAAGCTGCACTGGGTCAACAAAGCACTGCCTGAATCTCTTCACAAAGAGGCTCTTTGAGCCCCACCATAACCTTCCTTTAACATCCTCCGTCACTATTAATCTTTCTTCCATAGATTATGAAGTCCTCGAAGCCAGGAACTGCGATTACATCATCTCAGTATCCCTGCGTATAGTAGGCATTCAACAGGTACTTCTCAAAATTAGCTACTGGATACTATTAAATTTAATAAACCAGTCAATCCTATTATACAGTTGTAGTTTAAATTAGTTCTGGGAGACTTAATTTTAATGCTTATCTCTTATTAATCCTCAATGGTTTACTCATTCTCTTATTATCTTCTACCTCCATCCACAAATACACCAGCTAGACTGGATTTAGAAATTCCCTGAACCGTATTTTGTGCCTCTGTGCACAATGATATTTATAAGATAGAAGTGACAGGATTTGATGACTAAATGGGGAAGGATACTGAGGCTTTATAGCCGTTAAAGTTCTACGTTTGATTTTTAGTTTCCACTTACTACATTGGGCATGCTGCTTGAGTTCCCAGAACTTCAGTTTCTTTATCCGACAAGGGTAACAGCACCAACACCTCACAAGGTAGTTAAATATTAAGTGAATTGATATATGTACAACACTTTCAGAGTGACTGGCACTTAATAAATGTTAGTCACTTCCCCAATGGCATGCCTTTCTTTATATGCTTGTCTTCACTGGAAAATCTTAAAGGACGAGGATCACACCTTTTAATACTTTGTACCTAGCACAGTGTGTGATAAGAATGAGAGAGATGGCCATGGTTAAGTTATGAAATTGATGGAAGTGTAAGGGGAGGAAGAGGAACCCAACCACACGAACTGTAAATTCCTTAGGAGCAGGGTCTATGCTTTCTTCACTTATCTACCAATCAGAACAATGTTTTGTACTTGACAAGCCCTCAGTGAAAATTTGGTGAATAAATGAACTGGAATTTCTTTAGCCACTTGGAGAGGTACACCACGGGCACTGCCAAGCACTCTGCTTACCTGTTTGCAATCGCAAATGAGCCTCGATATTCTGTAGTCGTTCTTCTACAGCCTGATTACCGCAGTCTCGGAGCATGCTGTTAGAGTTATGACCCGACCCTTGAATTCCTTCAGATCTAGTCTGTGGTCCATATGTATTCACAACTCTAGAAACTAAGTTCAAAAGCTTTGAGTCTATTAAATTTACATTTCAAAACTCATAAATTCTCTCTCCCAAATAGTACTATACACTCTTTTCATATCACAAACACAAGTAGGAAGAAAGGCAAGATTTTTTTAAATAAATAAAATTTAGATAGGAAAGTAATTTCTATTCCATTTGCTTAAGCTTCTGTCAATGATGAAAATATTATGTGGTGGATACTTACCTTTTACATGACTTTTAAACCCAGGGTAAGGAGTAAAAATCGCATCGGTTCTTGCACAACTATTTTCTAAGAAGAATTTAGATGAGTATAAGTTTTAAGTATATTCTTAAACTTCAAATGTACATTTTGATAACCCTTCAATAATGCATATATTATTCATACTCATAATCAGAGAACATCTAATCTTATCTAATGTCTGATTTATATACAGAGAAATCCTCAACATTCAGTGGCATAATTTAATTTTTAACAAATACCAACATTTCTAAAGACCATCTGTGTCTTTGGAGAAAATAATTTATGTATTATAGAAAGTTAAAAATGTCTAATCTAAAGAGATATTCAATTTCAACAAAGAAATAAGCAAAGCTCAGTATTTTTACTCAAATATAAAAAAATACAGCATTTTTAACACTGATTGCTCACCTAATTAAGGAACATCAAATATAAAAGATTATGCATTTAATACATTTGTATTTCAGAATACCACACAAAAAAGACCTACAACACATACTTTTACACTTGCCTAGATGTTTGATGTTCATTTTTTTAAAATTCCAAAACACAAAAGCTATCTCTTTCCTGACTATCCCTTTCAGAAAACATAATTTTAAGAAGGATACCATGTGGAAATTTGTTGCTATTTTTTTCTAAGCGGAAAAGTATAATTTCTTTCAAGTTAGATATCAACAAATAAAGTAGGGGGAAAGTTGGAATGGTATTAATATGTAAACATAAAATAATCTTTAAAATGATGTTAAGTAAAACCATGTACTGCAGTAAATTTCCTAAAAAATTCCTCTTGATTATTTTATAATAAAAATGGATGGTAAAAGATACTGAAAGAAAGTTCTTTTCCCTAGGGAATCTGACTTAAAAAAAAAACAACCTAATGTATGCATGTTGGTCAACTGAGAGGTCCTGAAAGGAACACATTACGATACACCTGAATTTTTTCAGTCTGTTTCCTTGAGATAGTTCTGCTGACACAAACTGTGGGAATAAAATTCCAAACTTGCTTATCTTTTATACATAGATACCAGACAGAGTCATTTTTTCTTTTTGAAACCTCAAAACATGTTTAAAAGGGCCATCACCTCTCCATTCTCTTTCTACCATTTCAAGGGGCTAAGGGTTAAAAAAAGAAGCTATCATCCATTCCAGAGCTATATTCCAAGTACATAGATTAACTGACCCATTAGAGAGAAATTCAGCACGGTGTGAAGACACTGAATGTGTGAGTGCTAGTCACTCTCCACAGCAATTCTTCCCAGCACTGTTTGGAAGCCAGCAAGGGATTGAATGGGCCAAGGAATCCTGCTGAGCATTTCAATTCTTGTCAATTTCTATCCCCTGGCGGTTTATAATAATAGAGTTAGCAGGGAGAGCACAGGAGTAACATTAGTGACACATGTGCTTGCTCCCTCAACAAACCCTTCCTCATGGGTTGCTTGCAGTTTGATTGTCGGACCTGAGATTTTGCCACTGCTGCACCTGTTCTGAAAAGCTAACAGTAAAATATACCAAATCTAGAGATATGTGTGTAAATGTTAATAATAGGAAAGGCTGAATTTAGGACCCACCTTGAGCCTGCTATTACTTCATTATGAAGAGAATCAGTGCACCAATGTGGTATGAGTCAATTCTAGGTTCATCTGACAATTCAGTATTCATAATAATTAGTCAAGAGATATTAGAGGCAACAAGAAAATGCCTCATCCCAATTAGGAACGCTTCTCCATAATTTTTTCTAAGAACTACTTGTTCTGATTATTACTATGATGCCTGAATATGATCTATGCCAGTGCTTTGCAATTTTGTATTCTGCAGCATACCTGCAGATCTGTAAATACACTATAGCATCATGTGAAGAGGAAAGGAGATTCTGATGAAAAAGAGCAAATGTATGCACAGTATGAAAGAAATGAAAGAAGCATAAGATACCACAGTCTTGATGACAAATTGGTTTTATCATGACATAAAACCTTTCAAACAGCTAAGGAGTAGTGAGAAAACTGCTCCCTCTTGAGGAGTATTAACTTTACTAAGTTTAACTTCATGTATTAATATCATAATTTCATAAGTACCTTTAGACTTAAAATTTATATAGCTCAGCTCCTTCTTACTAGTGCGACTGAGCAACCCGGTCATCCATACGTTATCTTCATTTCCTAAAGGAACTTGAAAACGATTTCTTCACCTGTGGTAAACATTTCCCTTTTTAAGTTAGCATCTGATTTCTGTTCAACCAAAATGAAAACCATTTTGCAATACATTCTATTATTAAACAGAAGAAAATTCTGCTGTCTTAGTTTCCAAATAAACCTGTGAAATAACTAAACTGTGTTCTTAATGTTATCCATTAAAAAAAAAAAGACCTTTAAAATCCTAAAAAAAATTAACTTCTTCTAGGTAGTTACCTTGATTACAGTCAATAACATTGCAAAATTCCCTGACGTTGTTTTCATTGATTTCAGCTTGCTNAACTGTGTTCTTAATGTTATCCATTAAAAAAAAAAAGACCTTTAAAATCCTAAAAAAAATTAACTTCTTCTAGGTAGTTACCTTGATTACAGTCAATAACATTGCAAAATTCCCTGACGTTGTTTTCATTGATTTCAGCTTGCTTTCTTTCAATAAATGCAGATATTCGTCTGTCAATCTGCAAACAAGAAGTATATGCATCTTAATTCAAACATAGTAAAATTTTAAAAAATACTCCCTTGGCCCCCCCAGAACCCAACTTCTTACTTCTGCTTTTCCAGCCTTTATCTGAACTACTTCTGGATCAAAACGGATCTGTGTCTTTTTCACGTCTCCTAAATCACAGTCTTTGTGCTTTTCTTCCTCTTCCAAGTCTCCAGTGGGAAAGTTGGCGTTTACTTCATTCTTGTTCCCTGTTTCTGTTTTTCCTATTTCTTCAACAACAGCTGTATTCTCCTCTTTAATCAGAGGCTGAAGTTTTGCTAAAAAAGGCTGAGAAGAACACAATTCCATCTGCTGAGGTTCAAACTGATCAAAATTAATCACATTTACCATATTTATATAAATTTCAGCTAAGTAAAAGCAATATTCAGTATCAATTAACTAAATATAAAAGGTTGGCATCATACACAGATCTGACCACATGTAAGTGTTTTTGCTGTTCTCTATTATTGTGACCAATATCATTTGCTATAAATCTATTTAAAGAAAAAAGGAAAGAAGAGAAAGAAAACCTGAGGAAATTTAAAATTTTCTTTGAGGGAATCGTTCTGTCACTCATCTTTTATTTTGTGCCAAATCAAAGCCTCAGCCTCTGGCACCAATGCCACTTAATTAACTTGTCATTCAAATGCCTCCTCAGAACACTAAGGCTTAGTATTTTTCCTCCTTAACACAAGAGCCAGTGCTCTCACTCAGCAAAGCCCTGCATTAGCACTGTATCACTGGAGATTCTCCACTTGAAACTGCAGTTGGCCAAAGTGAATGAGAGAGCATAGACATGAAATATATAGGTGTTATGCTGAGTGAACACTCAGGCTTTTCCTGACATGACAAGATATCTTCTTGGGTCATGAATTTAAATTTTTAAAAAGAAAATGAACAAGGGAAAAAAAAAAAAAA
>SJYX01019897.1:0-33893 GCA_006410675.1 Oreotragus oreotragus
TTTTTTTTTTTAACAAGGAACTTGTATTACTTTGGTAATTAATAAAAGGGGAGTTAAACAAATTAAGTATCCTTTGAAATATTTTCCATCATCTGCAGGATTAAAGTCCACGCTTCCCGGCCTAGCATTCAAAGCCCACCAGAGACCAAGACTCTGCTCCCCCAGGCCCCAGCCAGCCTCAGCTCCCATGACTACCATCCATCTTTATCTCCCACTTCCACTGAGCCACTTTTTCATTGTCTTGTGTTTTTTTTTGCCACACCGCACAGCTTGGGGGATCTTAGTTCCCCAACCAGGAATTGAACCCAAGCCCAAGGTAGTGCAAGTGCTGAGTCCTAACCACTGAACTGCCAGAAAATTTCTACTGAGCCACTCTTCATTCCCTGAAAACACTTCTTCATATTTATGTCAGCTTCACCCACATTCTTCCCTCTATCCAGAATTCTTGTTCCCTGCCTTGCCCATCTTAAAAACTACCCTCACTTCATATGCTGCTCAGGCATCCTTTCCTGTGAACCCACTCCTGATCCTCTCCCACACTGCCCCTGCCCAACAATGACCTCTCTCTCCTCTCTACCCAGTGCAGACCTTGTTCTCACTTGAGGTTTCCTATTCTGATAGCTTTACTAGGAAGGAATGACCTGAGGGCAGAGACTGTATACCTATTGCCCGGCACAGGGCTCAGCAGATGGTTATCAATGAATGAACTCTGCCCAGAGTGCCCCTGTATGTGGCTGTCTCTTGCAGAAGGCTGTCCTCACCTGAAGGAACCAGGCCCCAGCATTGAGCCTCTTCAGTTCAGCCCAGGAGAAGTTACTGCTGTGGCTGTTAACTCGGTCTGGGAACACAGAGGCCACATCTGTGGTCCTGGTCAGGCGCTCATCATGCATGAGAAAAGGTATCCCATCGGAGCTGAAGGCACAAGGGGAGTCAGAGGACCAAGCTCTGGGGCTGGTCATCACTTCTGGAGCTCCTCTGCTGTGTCATTCGGGTGGGAGAAGGGGCCTCGGCATTCCTCACCTGACCATCACGTCGGTCTCAAACACAACAGCTCCACATTCAGCTGTCTTCCGCAGGGACATCAGGGTGTTCTCGGGGGCCAGCTGGGAAAGGTGAGGGGGCAGGGAAGGGTGGGAGCCTGGCAACCCACAGGCCTGGCCGCAGCAGCCTGGAGAAGCAGACCTTCCCCACCCTGCCTGCATTCTGCCCCACACTCACCATGGGGGCCCCTCGGTGTCCTATCAACTTAGGCTTGTGTGGTAGGTCTTTGGGTTCCATGATACAGGCTGAGGAGATGAATAGGGGCGCCAGGTAGATGCCCAGGGTGGCTCCAAAATATAGGAGCAGTAGCAGGATCTTGGGACCTGTGGGGAGTGGGCGACAGGCCATGAAGAAAGTGAGGTGGTGGGCCCTCAGGACAGAAAACAGCACAGGTGCAGGAAATGGAGCAGCAGGAGGCAGAAGCGCTGGTGGGCATTAAGGGGACTGGAGGGTGGCAGTGGAGTTGGCACCTCTTCGATGGATATGGTAGAAGGTATCAGCCACAGGCCAGGCCAGGAGGGTGATGCCAGCAGCTGCTCCAATGTGAAGGAATGGGGCTGTGGCCTGTGGACAAGAGCTGGTAAGGTCTTAGAACCTTAGAACCTCTCTCCTTCTCGTCCTAGGAGCTGACTTTTGAAGTTGAGAGCTTCCTGCAGTCTCGGGGCACCAGGGAGCATGCTGTGTCCTGGGGTTGGCCCCAGGCGAAGGTTCCCCCAAGCACTGGATATCAACCACTCACCTGCAGTGACAGACGTAAGCTATGCCACTCCTCCCGCCACTGGACTTCCAGTCCCACAAGGCCAGCAGCCACAAGAAGTATGATGAGGAGCAGCAGCACCTGGGGAACCAGGGGTGAGGGGCACGTTTGTGTCAACCTGGGCTGCCTAGGCTGCCCTCACTCTGAAAACAGGAGCATTCCCTTCTGGCTCATCCACTGTCCTCCTTTCATTCAACATATATTTACTGGGCTCGTGCCCAGGAAGAGAAGAGCCGGCTGAGCACTGGGTCCGGTGCACCCCTTTCCCGCTTGCGCCCATCCCCACTCTACCTTGTGGACGGTGTGCAGACACAGAGGCTGGCCATAGAGCCGCAGGAACAGGGCCAGGAGCTGGGGGCAGAGGTGGTTGGAGTCATGATGTGCCAAGAGGGGTCACTGAGAGAGTTTCCTAGGCTGACCCCTCCCTCTACCCTCCCCTCAGTGGCCAGGATGAGAGTGACAGCATAGAGCTGCGAGGAAGGGAGGGCTAAGGTTAGGCCAGCTATCCCTGCACCCACCAAGAGCAGGGATGCATATGTGACCAGTAGAGAGATGACCAGCAGGAATGCTGGGGACCAGTCCATCCAGTGCCCCCAGTGCTGGAATAGGAATCTGTGGGAGGGGAGAGGGAGGTGTCCGAGTGGGGGAAGGGTGGTAATAGTGGCCTGAGGGGAGTTGGGCTGGGTGGATCCACGACCAAGGCTAGAAGGGAGTGAAGGGAAGCCTTTCACGGGGTCAGGGGCTCCAAGGTCTGGGGAGAGTTCATGGAAGGGTTTTCAAAGAGGCAGGGTAGGGGCTGAGCACCCAGGGGTCCCAGGGTGGGGAGTAGATGGACATGTCTGCTGAGGAAGGGGGTCCGTGACACACTCATTGAAGTTGTGCAGGTCATTGAGAAGGATGAGCACGACGTACAGCCAGCCCAGGGAGAGGAGGAAGGTGAGGAAGAGCAGGCCGAACCAGACGCATTCGCACTGCAGAGGGGCAAGAGAGAAGCTCACAGCGGCTCACAGTGGCTCACATCCTCACTTCAGCTCAGAGTCCCCAGGGGATGGCAGCTCAAGGGGGCTTCCTGCAAGGCGTGGGGCTGCTGTGCTTTGCAGGCAGTTTTTTCCATATTTGGAGGGATTTTCCTCCTGGGGAGAGAAAGTCCCTTCCCCATCCCTGCCCCTCCACTGTCTCTGAGCACACCTGGATATCTTTCCCCCTCCAAGTGGTCCCTACTTTGGACTTCCAGCCCTACCCACCTCCCCCCCTCCATCCGTACTTCACCTTGTTGGTTTGCATCCTGTCCTTGGGGCATTTCTTCCAGTGGCAGCTGTACAGGCAGTGGAAGCAGCGGGCCCAGACAAAGCAGCAGCCAGGGGACTCGGCCATGGTAAGGGCCTGGGGGGGAGGGATGCTTGGCTCGCAGAGACCCTGGCAGAAGGGAGATCCCAGCTTCCCTCCCAGTGAGGAGCCCAGTCGGGGAGGAGCGAGTGGAGGCCTGGGCCACTGCTCAGCAACGGAGGTTACAGGGCAGGCTCTAAGTGCCAGACTGGAGGAGGAGACGAGCAAAGGGGACAGTTTCCGGGGCCTTCCTTTCAAGGGCACACCTGGAAAGTCAGTGAGACACTCAGGAGGTCTAGCCTCGAGGGGGGTGCACACCCACTCTGTCCAACTCCTCCCCTTTTAACAGCATCCCTATCTGGGGATGGAGTGCTTGCCTCGGGTTGGGACTCAGGAAAAACTGCCTGGGGTGGGGCAAACAGGGTTTAGCAAGCTGAGGAAAACCTGGCCAAGCTTCAGGCAGCCCCATGGTGTGGCTTCCACTACAGGAACCAGGAAAAACCTGAAGCAGAGACACCAGTCCTAGCCTGGGACCCAGGGAGGCCTGCCTAGTGGCTAGTTGGTCAGTTGCTGTGGATACAGGGATTGGAGACATCACAAAGCCCTGAACTGAAAGATTCTATTTCCACCTTCCGGAGGGCAGGGGGCACCATCAGCATGGGGAAGTCTTGAGGAGTACGAGTTGCCTGGGTCACTCCTTACCTTCTGAAGGAACTTTTTTCCTGCAGGCACACACCTAGAAAATCGAAGCTCTTTCGCCCCAGTCCTGTCCCTTCCTGCCCAGTCATCCCCCCACCCCAGCCAGGAACCAAGTCACCGCCTTTCCCCTTTCAGGGGCCCCACCCTCTGATGTCACTTTGGTGAAAGTACAACAGATACAGGGCAAAGGTGTGCATGGGGATGTGTGGTTGTCTTGGGGCAGGGGATCCCTGGACCTTGTGCTTTGGGGTCAAGCTGAGACCAAGCTGGCTTACTGATCTCCACATGAAGCTGGACATGTGATTGTGAGTCTACATGAGAAGGTGTGGGGTTTGCGTCAGCATTTGCATGTGCGTGTGCAGTAGTGGCTGGTAGTGAAATGAGTTTCTAGGTGACTTGGAATATGTAACGGTACCCCTCAATACACCCAAAGTGTGTGTGGTCTGGGCTCCCCTGAGGCTGTGGAGTCTTAGGGGTGCACAGTGGCCGGGGCCCTGGAAGGAGTGAAGATGTGGCTGCTCCCGAAGCAGCCCTTCTCACCCTCTGCTTGCCTTTGTAAAGGAGAGTTGGGGAAGGGCTCGAAAGTTAGGGGGCTGGAGCTGAGGGAGGGCCTGAGGGGAGGAAACCTCTCCCCTCCCTGACACCCCTCTAAGGAAAAAGCCCACCCAAAGGGAGGTCCCCTGCCTCTTCCCATGGTGGGACCACCAAGTGCTAGGAGCCTGTCTTGGGCTCCAGCCGTACCGCAGGTCCTGCCCCTGCACCCCAATCACTGCCTTCCAGGGTCCCCTTTCCCTCCAGGAGCTGTAGGATGGGGCCAGGAGCTGAGCAGTCAGAAAACTCCAGTCAGGGATGCTGACCAGGGGTGCTGCTCAATCCCTGGGCCCAGTGCCTGCCAGCAGGAGCCGGTCTCCTCCCCGCCACTCCCGCCTGTGGCCCCAAGCCTTCCCCAGCCCTCACACCTTTTCTCAGCAGCAGCTCCGCTCTGTGCTCTGCACTGCTTCCCAGCTTCTCTCCGAGTTGTCTGCCTCCTCCCTCTTCCAGTCCTTGGCTCAGCCCCACCAGTCAAACAGGTGGCACTGTTGCCACCTACCGGAGGCTGTGTGGGTCCTCTCCCAAGGCCTGCAGCTGCTCTGTGGCCTGTGGTGTCTGTGCCCCGTCGGTCTGTCCGTGGGTCGGTGGGAAGATGGGAAGCAGGAAGGGGGAGGGTGAGCAGATCTGCTTCTTTACTCGCTGCTGCCGCCTCTGCCGCCGGTCAGGGGGCTTGGGGTGAGGAATTCCTTTGTGCAGCTTTCCCCATCCCTCTGTCCCTCCTCCTGTTCTCCTCTCAGTCAGTGCTGGGGCTTTGTCCCGGCTCAGGGAAGCGAGGGCTGAGGGCACGGGTGGGCGGGAAGCTAGGGGGAGGTGACCACACAACTTTGAAACTTGGCAGTAAGGAGCAGGGGCCCAGTCAGTCCCCTGGAAAAGGGTGTGTATGTGTGTGAGGAAGTCTAGCATTCAGTCTCAAGCTCCCTGGGAGGAGAGCTTTAATTCATCAGCCTCCCCTTCTCTCTTGGGATCCACGTCTGCAAGGTGGTGCATCTAGAAGAGTCGCAAGGCACTTCCTGTTTCACCGTTTCTGGACCAGGGGTTTCTGGGGACCTGCTGGGGCCTGAGTGACACTAGCAGCCCTTCTCTTCCACCCATCAGCCCAGAAAGGATATGCTCATTTAAGATGTGCTGAGATTTGCATCATTCCAGCTGCCTTGACCCCAAACATCTATAGTCTCTTTCCAAGAATCACTCAAAGAGTGTATAATGTTAGGGTCACCGGCTTTTGGAAGGTGAGCACACACAAAGGATGCTGTCGCTACACCATCAGCAGGAGAGGGATGGCGGGCGGGTTGTAGTCAGCTTAGCCCTAAAGCATGGGCCTCTGTGTGGACTGTGGACTAGGGGCTGGCCTTGACTGACCTTCCCTTTCTACCTTTTGGTTTTTTTACTTTACCAAAAGGGTTGGTGGGAAAGAATGTCTTCTCTGGGAATAAGCTTACCCCTCCCCCCAAACGCACTGGATTTGAAAACAGTGAGATGACTGGCTCTCTTATGCCAAGAGCTGGCCCCCCTCCTCTGCCTTTCCATTGTATCCAGAGGCTCTAGTTGGCAATGGCAAAGGCTCCCTTGCTCCCTCGGCATTAAAATGCAAAGAGAAGCAGGGCCGCTTGCTGGCAGGAGGCCAGCAAAGGCTGCAGGGTCACCTCGCTCTAGGCAGGTTGTCCTTCAGTTTCCTCTACTTGGACTCTGTTGGATTCTGGCGGAGTCTTGGCTTTCATGTGCCAAATTCTGGGAGCTTTTTGGGGGGGCTGGGGGCTGGGATTCAGAATGCATGGATATGAAGGCCCTAGGACCAGAGCCTTAACAAAGATAGAGAGCCCTGATGCAGCAAGGGTCAGCCACACCCCTCCTCTTCCCTTTCAGAGGAGAAAGCAGACAGCAAGTGGGGTGCTGTCCAGGGGCTGGGCAGCAGTAACATCCCACGTCCAGGCAATGCCAGGTCAGGCTGTGGGGCATTAGTCAATGGCCACCACTGTCGTTCTTGGGTCATGTAAGTTTTAGTGTCACATCTGGGTTCAAGTCAGAGCTCTATTACTATGTGACCAGTGAAGTGACAGCTTCTTTGGATCTCAGGCTCCTCATGTGCAAAATGAGACCTATTCACCTTGAAGGTTTTTGTGAGGAGCGGATAAATTGTGGTAAGCACATGGAGAGGCTTAGTAAATATGGTTCCTTCCCCCGAAGGTCAGGCAGGCTCTCCCCTGAAGCTCAGGTCACTGGCCTTGCTAGCATTATTCTAACTTCCTGAGATAACAGCAACATGAAGACACATGGCTTGCTGCTCCACATACCCCATGGGGAAAGAGTGCTGCTACAAGGCGGTGAGGTTTGGGCACTTGCACCAGCTTCCTTAATAGAATTCCCAGGGGTGGAGGAACACGGGTTGAAATTGTATTTCTCCCTCTGGCACAGAAGAATCTTTCCAAACAGCAGATGGACTAAGATTTATTTATTTACTTAACATTAACATTTAAAAAGATTTCATTTACCTCCCAGCAACATGAAAGACAACTGACGGTGCTGTTAAAACATTGAAATCCAGAGACAGGAAAGATTCCCAACCCCATTCTGGAGGTGGTGTGAAGGATCTGTGCCAGGCCTCCAACACAGAGCAGGCTCTGCCATTAAGCTGAGACAACCTCGAGATAAGACAGCCTCAGCCTTGTTCCCATCTGGAGACAGCCCTAACTGTTCACAAGGAGGAAAGAGCTAGATTGTACTGAAGACTTGTTCCTGATGAGTCACCAGGAAGGTCTCTGAAGAGAGTTGGTTCTCTCTTCAGCAGGTAGCTCAGCACCCTTCTGGAGAGGAGAGCAGCAGTCCAGGGCTGGGGGTGTTGCACACTCTTTTTCAGTAATGTGTTGTTCCTTTGTTCCACAGCAAGGAGTCCAAAATCAACAGGAGTCATTAAAAAACCCCTCTGGCTGCAACCTGAATGCATCTCCCAGGCCAGACGGGGCAGAGATGATGAATCCAGCTTCAGTGGGCCTCTTCTTCAATGGGGGAGCAGCCAGAGAAGAAGCTGGTATTGCTAGCCAGGGCTCGTTTCTTTTTCTTCCCTGGAGCTTTATTTCCTTGGGTTTCTGTTGCTACATCTTTCGACTCTGAGTGGCCAAGGGAGAAGACAGCTAGAGCCGTCTTCTTTAACAGCACCTGCTCCTCGTCACTCATCTCTTTCAGGATCTAGGAAGGACAGAGATAGCTGTGACTAGATCTGGGCTGGGTTCAGAGGCTCAGCACAGCCTAGCCACTACAAATACTTAGCACACTCCCAGAGGTGACCTCCAAAATTGCTCTGTTGAAGAAAACAGACTCTAGCTGATACCCAATTCTCAGCAAGCTGATTGTACCTGTATTTCCCTTCCCTACCCCACAGCTCTCTGTCAGTGCTAAAGCAGAGATGCACACTGATACATTTGGAAACACCTGGCTGTTAGCCCACCTACCTTGCTGTTGGGAGTGGCACAGACAGGGTTAAAGAAGCTCAATCCTGGGGTCACCTCTGTGGGATCCTCCAGTTTAAAGGAGCCTTCAGAATCCTGAGTCCGCTCAACTGTGCCCAGGCTATCCTGAGAACCAAGCAGACTGGTATGTTAGAAACATGGCAGATTCATGTTGATGTATGGCAAAACCAGTACAACATTGTAAAGTAATTAGCCTCCAATTAAAATAAATAAATTTATATTAAAAAAAGAAGAAATTCAGCTCCTAGGGTTACACAGTTGGTCTGCTCCCCTTCAGCCAGTGAGGTACCAGCTCTGAGGGCCTCATCAGACAGTCTAAGCAAGTCTTAGGGTGATCCAGCTCCGCTGGAGCGGGGCTCACAATGCTCAAAGGAAGCCTCTGAAGGCAAAGGATTGGAGAGGAGAGCACAGGACACATCATGAGGCAAGGTTTAAAACAAGGCTGAGCCTTGGCCATTTCTTCAATTAATCCTCTCCCCTCCACAATCTACAATATCCTTTTTAGCATTTCTACAGAGTGTTGCCTGTATCAGTCTTCCTTTCAGAGAGGAAGCTGAGGCCAAGAGAGAGGAGTTGCTTAGGCAACAAGGCGACTCTGTGGTAGAGCTTGGATTAGATTTATAGCCTGTTGTCATGGAAACTGAAGTGGATTAAAAGTCAGGAAGCCTGAGGTCTAATCTTAGCCGCCATGGCCAGCTGTAAAATATCAGGCGAGTCACTGAGGCTTATCTCTGGGCCTTAGTTTCCTTCTCTGTAAAATGGCAGTATTGGACTACATCAGTGGTTTTACAACTGAAATTCTTAGAGGAAACTTGATAAATACACAAGAGCAAGCTGCTTTGGCTGGCATGGGGTCAAACTGAGTTGGGCCATACTCCTCTGTCTGGAGCCACTGTAGGACTCTAGAACCTAAACTGAGAAAAGCATGGGAACAGAGAACCCTTCAGGCCTCTCTATAATGCTACTTCTACATTTCTTAGCTTGACCTCTAGCTTGCCATTTTAGTTCTCTAATGACTACCTATCCCAGAAGTCTTTTAAATAGAAGACCCAGGGCAAAACTGCAAAATGCATGGTGAACGAGTCTTGCTGGAATTCCTGTGCATTACATGGAGAGCGGTAGGATGAACTTTTGCTCGTGGGCACAGGTGGGCAGAAGGCAAGGACTGGGATCTGACCTTCCTGGTGCTGCCCATCTCCTGCGTATTTTGTTCACCTGAGTTTGCTATTCCCGGGAGCAGTGTAAGAACAGTTACAGTCAGCTTGGCTCATGAACAGTGCTTATCAGGAAGACCAAGTTCCTGTGGGTCTTTTCCTAGAGCCATAGAATAGCTGGTTACCATGGCAAAGGTCTAAGTAACCAATGTCTCAAGATGTCAGAAGGATTAACTTTCTTGGAAGATGCTACCTCAGCACATGGCCCTTACAATTCCAGCTAAGCCTCTGGACTAGTTTGATCCTGTGTGGCTGTATGCCTGTAAATGCTTGCTCTCTGGTTCCTTGTTCCTGCCTTAGACATTGCACAGAAATTTTATAGCCAAGGCTAGGGGTAAGGAACTGCATATCTGGGAATCTCCTGGGAGGGGCTGTGGCTTCTGGAGGGTGGTGTGGACAGGCTAGCAGCAAGAAAGAAGGACTGAGAAATGAAATAGCCTTTTCTGGTTCAGGGCGAAGGAGGGTCGGAAGGGCTGAGCAGGAGACTCCAGGTTTCAAGATTGAAGGTGGAAGAAAAGGGCACAGACTGCTGGGAGACCTGAAGGGATGGTGAGGAGTGACAGCACTGATCCTACCTTGTCTTGCTGACGGTTCCTACACTTTGTGGCGTCACAGCTGCAGTCTGAGCCACAGTCCAATTTTTGCTTCCTGCACCCACACTGCTTGTTCCCACACCAGCCCTTGCAGGAACACTGCAAAACAGGTTTGCAGAAAGAAACATTACTGAGTCAGAAGACTAGGTTTGAAGTACCTTCCCGTCATTCACAAGCCATTTTAGAAAAAGTGAAAAACTTCTATCTTTGCAGTCCTCTCTTCCTTAGTGAAACAATGATCATCAAGAACCACCATAGGTTTTCTTCTAAGAATAAGTCATGCCACATTTTTGGGATAGTATACTTGAAAGACAGATTGGAGGGGTACCATAATAATGCAGAGCAATTGACCAAGATTTTCATGATGATTTTATGGCCAAAGCGAAGGACTGAGCTGGATGGGAGTAGAATTAGACAGATTTAATAACTGAGTAGAGTTGCTCAGTATCTTGAGATCTACCCAGCTGTACTTTCACCCAACTCACATTTCTAGTTTGTTTAGTGTTAGCCTTGGCTTTGTCCTCAGCAGTTTAATCATTCAACATTTTAATAAATCACTGATCATACGAAATAAAATAATTTACATTACAGTTTTCTGAGTACTTTCATATATAGAAATGCAAAATCTCATTTGAGTCTCATAGCCAGTCTACAAGGTAGGCATATTCATCAGTGGTAACAATGACATAAAGCTGGAAGGATGATTAATATGTAAGATAACAGAAACACAATTCAAATATATTTGGTTAAGTCTGCCATTTAGGTTCCCCCCTAAATCAGCCATATAAATGTAATATGGGGGGAAATCTAGCTTAAAAGAAGTTTGTGAAGGGAATTCCCTGGCAGTCCAGTCCTTAGGAGTCTGAGACTTCACTGCTGAGGGCCTGAGGGCTTTGGTTCAATCCCTGATCAGGAAACTAAGATCCCACAAGCTGCACTCGCAACTGAGCCAAAAGCAAACAAAAACCCCGAAAACACACACATACACAAAACAAAAAAGGTAGTTTGTGCAAAAAAGGTCTAGGGACTTGAGGTGTCAGCAAGCTTCGAGTCAACAGTGTGAAATGGCTGTCAGGAAGAAAGTCAGGCAGAAACCTGGAGTTCAGAAATCACAAGAAGTGAAAAAATTTGCTTCAATATACCTGGGTCAGTCAGATCCCACTTGAAATAACATATTCTATTTTAGGGCACCATTATTTTTTTTGGTATAAAAAGTGTAGACAATAAAAAAACCCACTCATGTTCCCAATCCTCAATTTGGCTAGCTACGGCATGTGGGATTTAGCTCCCCGACCAGGGGTGGAAGCTGTGCCCCAGGCATTGGAAGCGTGGAATCTTAACCACTGGACCACCAGGGAAGTCCCCCCAACCCTTCTTTGATGAATAAAAAACAGATACAACTGAAGCATCCTGATCCCATTCACCTCTCTCCCTCTCAGGGGGAGTCTCTTGAATTAGATGCTTATTCATGTGTGTCTTTTACCACAAATCTGTTGATGCATGTAGCTCCTGTTCCGTTCATCTTCACTCTATGGATATGCCACAACTGATCCATACTCGTTACAGTGCCATATTTCACCTTTGCTAAAAATGCTACAGTAGTAATAGCTTATATTAACGTGTGCCAGGCACTGTTACAAGTGCTTTCCACATATTAAGCCCATTTTATCAATGTTTCCTTGCACACACATTTAGGAGTTCACTGTGTACACGTGTTTCATAAAGAGGGCATTAAACAAAAAACGGCGGGTGACCAGCATTACAGGAAGTGAGGTTATAAGAGAAATGGTGAAAGAAAATAGGATAGTTTGGCTTGGAACAAATATCAGTGGCAGAGCTCACAGAATGATGGATTAGTCAGAGAACACCTCAGTGACCACTAAAAGCCTGATTTGATGTATGAAGCCCCACTCTAATATCTCTGGTCTTATTATCCAACGATCTATTTATCCTGATATAACAGTTTCTATATAAATTCTGACCCCAGGACCCAATTTTGCCATCTGGAATGACATGAAATCAGTTTAACCCCACTTTCACAGCACAGATGTTCAAACCTGAGTATCATTTTCACTCCCTAGTCCCACTCTGTCCAAATCCTCTCAAAGCTGAATATACCTAGCTCCCTCAATGATTCACCACATGACATGGTTTCCAAGAATTCTCAGCACCTTAGCTATATATCAATTTGTCCAAGTTCATCTTTAATTGTGACATCCAGAAGTGAGCACAACTTTCTAAATGTGGTGTGACCATTGTGAAGTAGATTGAGAGAAACACCTCCCTTGTTATGAACTCAATAATTCTGGTTATGTGTCCTAAAATCACAATAACATTATTTAGCTTGCCATCTTTGTGGATTCATACTGCATTTATAGTTAAATTCAAGCCCTCAACTCTCTTTCATATGGACAACCATCACAATTGTTCTGTAGTTGTGAAGGTAAAAGAAACCATTAAAACATCTACCCCTCCTAATAATATACAGTATTCTATAAAATCTGAAAATAAAACCCATGATTTTTAATATTTAACAATTGCATATGGCCTTTCATTACGTGGAAATGTCAATTTACTTAATCAGTCACCTAATGTTAGATATTAAGATTATTTTGAAAGAAATTGTTTACCATTATAAATCATGTTACATACAGCAAATATCCTGGTACATAAATATAATCCAAATGTTACCATGACTGACAAGGGCCCTGATTACCCCTCTGACCTGCCCTTGTACTGCACTCTTTTCTCAATATCCTCCAGCCACACTGACCTTTTCAGCTGCTCCTTGATAAGCCAAGATCATTCTTACTCTGAGACCTTTGCAGTTACGGTTTCCTTTTCCTGAAATGTTTTTCTGATTTTTTCCCCCGGCTTGTTCCTTCACTTTGTTCAGATCTCAGCTTAAATATCTCCTCTTAGAGAGGCCTCTTCCAAGCACTCTTCCAAAGTACTCTCTTCCTACCCCATCATTCTCTAAGATTTGACTATATTTTTTGTTTCATCTCTTATCATCTAAAATTATTTTGTTTTCTGGTCACTATGTGTCTCTCTCCACAAGAATGTCTTCAGTTTCATGAGGCCAAGGATCTGACGTGTCTGTTTATTATCCTCAGCACTTGCAGTGCCTGATACATAGTCTGTGCTCAAAAATGATTTATAAATCTTTTTACTATCAATGACTACTTAGTATAAATACCTAGGTGTATAATTACAGGGCTGAAGGAAAGGAACATTTTTAAAAATTTATTTTTAGTTGGAGGATCATTGCTTTACAGTGTTGTGTTGGTTTCTGCCATACAACAGCATGAATCAGCCATACTTCATGTTCAGTCCTATCTGATTCTCTGTGACCCCATGGACTGCAGCATGCCAGGCTTCTCTGTCCATCACCAGCTCTGGAGCTTGCTCCAACTCATGTCTATCGAGTCAGTGATGCCATCCAACCATCTCATCCTCTGTCATCCCCTTCTTCTCCTGTCTTCAATCTTTCCCAGCATCAGGATTTTTTTCAATGAGTCAGTTCTTCGTATCAGGTGGCCAAAGTACAGGAGTTTCAGCTTCAACATCAGTCCTTCCAATGAATATTCAGGACTGATTTCTTTTAGGATTGATTGGTTTGATCTCTTTGCAGTCCAAGGGACTTGCAAGAGTCTTCTCCAACACCACAGTTCAAAAGCATCAAATTCTTCGGCGCTCAGCTTTCTTTAAGGTCTAACTCTCACATCCATACGTGACTACTGGAAAAACCACAGCTTTGTCTAGATGGACCTTTGTCAGCAAAGTAATATCTCTGCTTTTTAATATGCTGTCCAGGTTGGTCATAGCTTTTCTTCCAAGGAGCAAGCGTCTTTTAACATCATGGCTGTAGTCACCATCTCCAATGATTTTGGAGCTCCCCAAAATAAAGTCTCTTACTCTTTCCATTGTTTCCCCATGTATTTGCCATGAAGTGATGGGACCAGGGGGTTCCCTGGTGGCGGGACCAGAGGCCATGATCTTTGTTTTTTCAATGTTGATTTTTAAGCCAGCCTTTTCACTTTCTTCTGTCACCCTCATCAGAAGGCTCTTTAGTTCCTCTTCAATTTCTGCTATAAGGGTGGTGTCATCTGTATATCTGAGGTTATTGATATGTCTCCCGGCAATCTTGATNATGGACCTTTGTCAGCAAAGTAATATCTCTGCTTTTTAATATGCTGTCCAGGTTGGTCATAGCTTTTCTTCCAAGGAGCAAGCGTCTTTTAACATCATGGCTGTAGTCACCATCTCCAATGATTTTGGAGCTCCCCAAAATAAAGTCTCTTACTCTTTCCATTGTTTCCCCATGTATTTGCCATGAAGTGATGGGACCAGGGGGTTCCCTGGTGGCGGGACCAGAGGCCATGATCTTTGTTTTTTCAATGTTGATTTTTAAGCCAGCCTTTTCACTTTCTTCTGTCACCCTCATCAGAAGGCTCTTTAGTTCCTCTTCAATTTCTGCTATAAGGGTGGTGTCATCTGTATATCTGAGGTTATTGATATGTCTCCCGGCAATCTTGATTCCAGCTTGTGTTTTATCTAGTCCGGCATTTAGCCTGATGTACTCTGCATATAAGTTAAATAAGCAGGGTGACAATATACAGTGTGACGTACTCTAATTTGGAACCAGTCCATTGTTCCATGTACGGTTCTAACTGTTGCTTCTTGACCAGCATATAGACTTCTCAGGAGGCAGGTCAGGTGGTCTGGTATTGCCATCTCTTGAAGACTTTTCAGCAGTTTGTTGTGATCACAATCAAAGGCTTTAGCACAGTCAATGAAGCAGAAGTAGATGTTTTTCCGGAATTCTCTTGCCTTTTCTATGATCAAATGAATGTTGGCAATTTGATCTCTGGTTCCTCTGCCATTTCTAAAACCAGCTTGAAAATCTGGAATTTCTTGGTTCATGTACTGTTTAAGTCTAGCTTGGAGAATTTTGAGCATCACTTTTTGCTACCATGTGAGATGAGCACAATTGTGCGGTAGTTTGAACATTCTTTGACATTGCCCTTCTTTGGGATTGGAATGAAAACTGACCTTTTCCAGTCCTGTAGCCACTGCTGAGTTTTCCAAATTTGCTGGCATACTGAGTGCAGCACTTTCATAGCATCATCTTTTAGGATTTGAAATAGCTCAACTGGTATTCCATCACCTCCACTAGCTTTGTTCGTAGTGATACTTCCTAAGGCCCACTTGACCTCGCACTCCAGGATGTCTGGCTCTAGGTGAGTGATCATACCATCGTGGTTATCTAGATCATTAAGATCTTTTTTTATATAGTTCTTCTGTGTATTCTTGCCACCTCTTCTTACTATCTCTACTTCTGTTACATCCATACCATTTCTATCCTTTATTNGTTTTCCAAATTTGCTGGCATACTGAGTGCAGCACTTTCATAGCATCATCTTTTAGGATTTGAAATAGCTCAACTGGTATTCCATCACCTCCACTAGCTTTGTTCGTAGTGATACTTCCTAAGGCCCACTTGACCTCGCACTCCAGGATGTCTGGCTCTAGGTGAGTGATCATACCATCGTGGTTATCTAGATCATTAAGATCTTTTTTTATATAGTTCTTCTGTGTATTCTTGCCACCTCTTCTTACTATCTCTACTTCTGTTACATCCATACCATTTCTATCCTTTATTATGCCCATCTTTTCATGAAATGTTCCCTTGGTATCTCTAATTTTCTTGAAGAGATCTCTAATCCTTCCCATTCTATTGTTTTCCTCTACTTCTTTGCAATGATCACTGAGGAAGTCTTTCTTATCTCTCCTTGCTATTCTTTGGAACTCTGCATTCAGATGGATATCTTTCCTTTTCTCCTTTGCCTTTTGCTTTCTCTTCTTTCCTCAGCTATTTGTAAGGCCTCCTCAGACAACCATTTTGCCTTCTTGCATTTCTTTTTCTTGGGGATGGTTTTGATCACCACCTCCTATACAATGTCACGAATCCATCCATAGTTCTTCAGGCACTCTGTCTATCAGATCTAATCCCTTGAATACATTTGTCACTTCCATTGTATAATCATAAAGGATTTGATTTTAAGTCATACTTGAATGGTCTAGTGGTTTTCCCTACTTTCTTTAAGTCTGAATTTTACAATAAAAAGTTCGTGACCTGAGCCACAGTCAGCTCCCGGTCTTGTTATGTGCAGAGTCGTCTCTTGTGTTGTTCTCTTGGCAAAACTCTGTTAGCCTTCACCCTGCTTCATTTTGTACTCCAAGGCCTGTTACTTGGATTGCCTGTTACTCCAGGCATCTCTTGACTTCCTACTTTTGCATTCTAGTCCCCTACAATGAAAGGGACATCTTTTTTTGGTGTTAATTCTAGAAGGTCTTGTAGGTCATCATAGAATCATTCAACTTCAGCTTCTTCAACATTAGTGGTTGGGACAGAGTTGGATTATTGTGATATTGAATGGTTTGCCTTGGAAACAGAGATCATTCTGTCATTTTTGAGATCACAGTCAAGTACTGCATTTCAGACTCTTGTTGACTACGAGGGCTACTCCATTCTTTCTAAGGGATTCTTGCCCACAGTAGTAGATATAATGGTCATCTGAATTACATTCTCCTATTCCCGTCCATGATTCCTAAAATGTCAGTGTTCACTCTTGCCATCTCCTGTTTGACCACTTCCAATTTCCCTTGATTCATGGACCTAACATTCCAGGTTCCTATGCAATATTATTTTTACAGCATTGGGCTTTACTTCCATCACAAGTCACATCTACAACTGGGCATTGTTTTCACTTTGGCTCAGTCTCTTCATTCTTTCTGGAGCTATTTCTCCACTCTTCTCCAGTAGCATATTGGACACCTACCGACCTGGGGAGTTCATCTTTCAGTGTCCTATCTTTTTGCCTTTTCATACTTTGGAGAGTTCTGACAAAATGTGGTCCACTGGAGAAGAGAATGGCAAACCACTTCAGTATTCTTCCTTGAGAACCCCATGAATAGTATGCATCAGTCATAAGTATACATATGCCCCCTCCCTTTGAACCTCCCTGCTGATAGGAATATTTTTAAGGCTTCTGATACATATTTACAAGGTGCTTTCCAGAAAGGTATGCCAAGTTACATTTTAACAACAACAGACAGAAATGCCCACCTCAGTCAACTTTGCCAACACTGGATGTAATAAAACAAAACAAAACCCGACTTAACTCCTTTGAATAAGACAGAGCAAAAGACAGCGTTCTAAGACATGTCCTAGAGATACCTCACCAGAATGACACTGATCAATTGATTACTATATGCTGGGTATGGTCCTCTGACCATTTACACATTTATCTATCTGCCTCAAAAACACTCTATTACCCAGGCCATGTGTCTTCATTTTATCCATAGGGTAGGAAAGTGGTATCTGAGGGGTTGTTATAAGGAAGAACAAGACAACTTTTACATAGCCAAAGTCTCATTGGGATGATCTATAGGACAGCACACTTTCGCTCAACAAAGTACAACTTTCTAACAACCACTTGAAATATAGCGGGATTCCCTGTGAGACTGTGAGCTTCCCCCCAGTAGACTGCTTGTTTTCAAGCAAGCAGAGGCTAGATAAACACCTGGGAGTGGTATTATAGAACAGTCATGACATACACATTAGATGTATTCACATGAATGCCATGTGCACTAGCTATAACTTCATCCTGTTTTCTCCCAACCTGGATCAAAATATAAGAGAGGGAGCAAGACCTTGCCACAGACATAATCTCAAATATGATGTATGTGGTATATGTGTGTACACACATGTGTGTGTTCCACAACTGCTAGCAACCAACCAGCATGTCCCAACACCATAATTGGGAACCACTATAATAGAGAGTCTTTACATAGAGTGGGAAGTAGAGATGAAAGACCTCTGGGGTTTCTTTACGCCAGTGGTTCTCAACCCTGACCATCTGGTGATGTCCATGTGCACATAAGAAATCTCTGGGGAGTTTTTCAAAAATGCCAGGTCCCACCTCAGACTAATTAAATCAGAATATCTGGGCGTGGGGTCTCAGGCTCCCTGTGTTTAAAAGCTCCCTGGGAGATTCTAATGTGTAACCAGGGTTGAAAATTATTTCTTTAGAGTCTACAGTTCTTCTAGCACTGATTTCAGTGCTATATTATATCTCAGAATGATAAAAACTGGTAAAAATTGTAACATAAAGAATACCAGGTTAGGAATTAGGAGACTTGGGCTCTAGTCTTATGTTCAATACTTGGCATGCCCTTGGACAAGTCACTCCATCCCAGTTCATCTCCATTCTTTTATTACTAGAGACCAGAATACCTGCTCCTTTTTTTCTGCCAAAGGGGACAAATGGGAATATTTGTAATAGTGGTTACAATACTTTAATACCAATACCTGCATGGCATTTTATCCTTTACAAGGTGCTCTCACATATATTCCTTTTAACTTCACAGACACCATGTAATACCATATAAAGGTGGTATTATTAAAACCCACATATTAAAAACAACAACAAAACCCATATATACAACTTTAACTCAGGATATTCGTGCTGGAAGAGACCTTATATATCACTAGTCTAGTCCCATCCCTTTATTACATAAATAAAGAATCTGAGGCCCAGAGAGATTACGTGACCTGCTTAAGGCCATCCAACTAAACAGTGGCAAAGTCCAGACAGAACTCATGTCTACCTGGCTTCTAAGCTATCACTTCTTTATCCTTTGGCATCTCCTTAGTACATATAGGAAATACAGCTGAATGAGGAAAGCTATTTTTTAAGCATTAGCTTTGGACAAGTCATCAGTTTGGTGCTTGCTGCAGTCTCCTGTCCAGATACCTAGTGATTCAGCTGTGTTGCAACAGTAACAATCAGGATGGCCTTCATGCAAACCATGGAGGTCTAAAGCTGACGTGTTTACAAGGAGTCTGATCAAAGAGCAGTTACAGCATACTTTGAGGTCACCAAAAAGGAGAAATTCAATTGTCAACTTGCCCCCCTTAAAGCCCAATTATATTCTCAAGTTATAAAATCAGGGGGAAAGTCTAGAAAAGAATCATCTCTCAGTGTTTTAGACATAGGATATATCATTGATAACAATTATTACTTACTTGCAATATTTTGCTATACTTTCATATTTCCTTTTTTAAGCTTATAGCAATAGTGCATATATATATACTTGTGTGTGTGTGTGTGATAGGCATTTCTCAAAGACAAGTATACCCATATTTGCTTCCTATTTGGAAACTCCTTCCCAGGGTTTTAGGTCCTTTACCATTTGTTTCTGTGTGTACTTCTCATCTTTGCTTTCTATTACCTGCTGACCTTTTCATCAACATTCAGCTCATGCATTCCACTTCAATCACAGTAGACAGCATAAATGTTTGCTGAGTAAATGAATGAAAGACATGTTCTTCCCCATTTTCTCTCAATATCCCAACTCTGTTACACTACTACCTCTACTAACAAGACTTTGCAATATGCTATTCATTGTGCCAGAAAATGATCTCCCAAGACTGTATTTCCCTTTCTGTCTTATAATACAGCAACAATCATCTCTTTCATGGCATGTCCTTAAACTCTATCTACTTGGTTTGGCTTTATAGTCACTCTTCAAGGCCCCTCAATCCATGTCCCTGAGATGAGTAGGCTGAGGTTCTATGTGTACACACACGTTAAGTTGCTTCAGTCATGTCTGACTCTTTGTGACCCTATGGATTATAGCCCACCAGGCTCCTCTGTCCATGGGATTCTCCAGGCAAGAATACTGGAGTGGGCTGCCATACCCTCCTCCAGGGGANCCCCTCAATCCATGTCCCTGAGATGAGTAGGCTGAGGTTCTATGTGTACACACACGTTAAGTTGCTTCAGTCATGTCTGACTCTTTGTGACCCTATGGATTATAGCCCACCAGGCTCCTCTGTCCATGGGATTCTCCAGGCAAGAATACTGGAGTGGGCTGCCATACCCTCCTCCAGGGGATCTTTTTGACCCAGGGATCAAACTTGTGTCTCTTATGTCTCTTGCAGGTTCTTTACCACTTCCACCACCTGCGAAGCCCCGAGGTTCTGTGATGCTTCCTAGTTCTGTCTTGTTTTCCCATTTAAATTATAAGCTCTCTGAGGCTAAGGATGAGCTCTTAGTTCCACCAAGAGCATATGGTGACTTTGTTGCATTCCTGATGACTTTGCAAATGACTTAATGCCACCACAATGATCTAGTTCTCATGACTTGCTTCTCTCTGGTGTTTATGGCTTTAGAAGGCTCAGTTCCCTGGTGCGCTATCAGCTAATGAAATTGAGTGACCTTCTAGGAATCCAGCTAAGGTAATTTGTGAGCTGTTCTCTTTAAGTGGAATGTGGCTGCAGGGCACAGTTGGGGTAGTAGTGAACTGTAAGGCCTGGGAAGTTAGTGTTTCAACATAAAACATCTAGGTTTGGTAAATATGTAGCATTGTCATTGTGTAAGTAAATAGCTGCTGCTGCTGCTAAGTCACTTCAGTCATGTCTGACTCTGTGTGACCCCATAGACGGCAGCCCACCAGGCTCCCCCGTCCCTGGGATTCTCCAGGTAAGAACACTGGAGTGGGTTGCCATTTCCTTCTCCAATGCATGAAAGTGAAAAATGAAAGTCAAGTCTCTCAGTCGTGTCCGACTCTTCACGACCTCATGGACTGCAGCCTACCAGGCTCCTCTGTCCATGGGATTTTCCAGGCAAGAGTACTGGAGTGGGGTGCCATTGCCTTCTCCAGTAAGTAAATACAGCATGTCTCAAAGTCAGCTTGTTCCTAACTAGCCTTAACTTTGGTGTGTTTGATTTTAAAGTTGGTCTGTGGTTTTTACTGATTTGACCAGGGTGTGGTAGAAATAAACTGGACTTGGAGTCAGAACATTTGATTTCAAGTCCTGACTCTCACTTGGTTTTATGTCCCTGGGCAAGGTCATTTCACTCTCCTGAGTCTCAGATCCAGCTGTAAAATACAAACAATAAACACATCACTGGATTTTTTCTTTTTTGGGTGACAATGAAAAGAGGTAACATATGAGAATAGTTCATAAACTGTAGAGTGCTATAAAAATGTGAAAGGTTATTATGATCACACTGGAACCAGTTTCAATGAGATGGTATAGAACACTACTACCTGTTCAGACTGGGTAAGAATCTGAAAATATGAAAAGAACTCCTCTGTGCACCCAGGCAGCCCTCTCAATTAGCCCTGGGTTCCATATAGAGCTTGCCCAATGAACGCCCCTCAGTGGAGCCAGTGCCTCTGAATGGGATCGAGGGGCTGGCACATTCTCACTGGCAGTGAAGACTAACAAATAGAACTCCTGAAAGAGATGAGCTGCCTCCTACCCCTTGGATGTTCTTCTTGGACACCTTAACTAATTTTGTTGGCTTCCATTCCTCATCATTCCCATCGCCATCATCACCATCATTGTCGTCAGGCTCATTCATAGAATATTCCGAACAGTATTTTAGATCTTCGATGTCCATGCTTTGCTCCAGGAACTTTTCTTTAAAACGGGAAGGTTTGGGCTAAGAAAAAAGGTTTGGAATGGTTATTTAACTAAGAACAACAACAACATGTGGATCCTATCTTCTCAGTAGCTGCTGCCAGCTATATTCTCAGAGCACAGATTTTAGACGCCCTCAAAGATACCCCACTTGGCTTTACCAATCAGAAGAAAATTCTGCTTTAGCCTTTGACCTTACAGTCTTTGAAGGGAAAGAAACTGGAGGGACAGAGGCTGAGTAATCTGAGGGAGGAGGGAGAGACTCATGATATGATAAGTATCTTTAGATGGACAGCTGAACACTGCTTTGTTCCTCCTCCTCAGCTGTGTTGCATAATGCCTGTACATGGCCTAAAGACAGGTTTCTAGGGAGGGAGAAAGTTTATTTTCCTCAAGATTGTACTGCAGTTTTATCTGGGACTCCAAGGAAACTTGAGATGCTGGAATGTGGGAATTTTAACTCTCAACCACTTCTAAAAAGGAGATTTTTGCACACTCACCACAAACCTTGGCTATGCGAAGATATCACAGGCACTGAGTAGTTTACCTTAGGTGGGATATATTCAAATGAAGAGTCTGGAGACAGAAGGGTATCCTTAGGAAGATGAGATTTCTGTTTGCTGGCTACTTGGAGGAGGTTCAGTTTCTATTCAAAAAGAAGAGACAAAGTGTACTTTGCAGGGAAGCTTCTGAGTGTTCATGGATGAAACAGAATCCTAATTAGCTTAATTTTAAGCCATGGTAAAGTGAGGCCGGATAATAGCAAAGTAGGTTGAAGGATTCCCACTTTACAGGATCAGTATTAGATTCAGAAAGGAGCAAATTTAAATATGTCTTTTATATCATCTGAAATGCACATGACCATATCACATGGAAACTAGATAAAGACCTCATAAAATAGAGCCAAGTCACTATATATACTAGGAGTTGCTCCCAAGGGCTGGTCTCAGTTGCAACAGGGTCTTCCAGGGCTTATTAAATGGGTGGGAAGCTGCAGTACCTGTTTCATGAGTTCATTCTCTTGCAGAAGCTGCTGATTTTGCTCACACACTTCCCGCATCTTCTCAAGTTCTTCATCCTGTTTCCAGATAATGCAGTGATAGGTGGGGTTATTTTGGGTACTACATATGGGTTACCAAACAACTCAGAGATGAAAACACACTACTGCCAAGTTGCTGGCAGCAGATGGTTTTTGCACAGCAGGCATTGGCACCCAGAAAAATGCCTGATCCCCACCAATTCCTAGATGTACTGAATGCCACCTCTATTCCAACATTCCCAAGCAGCCATGACCACACTCGCACGAAATATGGGCTCTGCCCTATACACCTTCTTCACTTTTTTCTGTTTTCTAACCTCATACCCCTTATTCACATCAGGATGTCAATAAAGAAACCCACCCAGAGAGTTAGCTGTTTCTTTGACATCTTTGGATGCTTTTGTCCATGCTTCTCAACAGAGATTAAGCAGTTTATTTGCTGTACTAATGAGCCTGATTAAACTTTCTTGGCACTTAAGACAACTGGATTCATGTACATGACCTTAACAAGTTTGGTTATGTCTTCAATGAGAGGTGCTAAGGAAAACTTAGAGACTGGTGGTTCAGGAAAAAGATGCTAAGTTGGATAAAATAGTGCTCCAACATGCTCTTAAAGGGTGTGGTGTTCCCAGACTCTGGAAGAAGTGCAGACCCCAGGCATTTTATAAACAGGTCAGGTCTCAACTCATAGCAGGCACAGAAAGAGAGAGCTAAATGCCCCTAGGATTCTACTGGATGATTTAACTTTCTCAACTCTTTAGAGCTCAGAGTTGAGAGAAAGAATGAGGAGGCCTTAAAGTCTGGTACGAAGTATATACTCTCATTTCTGTACCAAAACAGAGGTTGTCCTATGTAGGGCTACATCCTAAACATCCCTACATTGACCAAATAGGGCTAACAAAGCAACAGAGGCTACCATTATAAACTTCTTTTCAGTAGGTAATATTTTCTGCAGGTTAAACAATGGTCTAAATCAGATAGAGTTCTAAGTCAGGCCTGTGGACACCATCTCTGGAGAGCTTTGCCTCATGTCCGTACCTGACACTTCAGGGTGTTCAGCAGCTGTTGTTCCTTTTCACTGATTGACTCTTCTAGCTGCTTCTCTGCCATTTGGCTTCGTTGCAGCTGACTGAGGAGGTACAGTACCTAGAGAAAAATACAACCCAATGGTACCAAAGGAATAAGAGGAAAAAGGAATTTCAGTTTAGTCCAATAAAGGAAAGAAATGGTATGGACCTAACAGAAGCAGAAGATATTAAGAAGAGGTAGTAAGAATACACAGAAGAACTGTNTTTTTTTTTAGCAAACTCGTTTTGCTGAGTCCATTTTTTTTCTTGATGAAATTGGGGCGGGGATGGAGTTTTTCTCAGGAGTACTCCGTATTTATATCTGATGGAACCAAATGTCCAATAAGCAAGCTTCTTGACCGTCACAGACTGTCATGAAATCCTGACATGTTGCCTTAAATAATTCATTATGAAAATTTGTGTAAATCGTATGCTATTTTTTATGAGAGAATACAAAGCAGTGGTTGCAGGCCCCAAAGATTTAATAACTTACATGAGAATAAATTTCAATATTGGGGGAATTCCTTCTATTAATTTTAATTATTTCTGTGAATTTTGGGGAAAGTACCATTATTTTACTTCACAGGCAGAACACCTCAGTCCAGCTTTGACATTTCAAACCTAGAACAACGGATAATTAACCTAGACTCTATATAAAAATGCCTAGAGTATATAAAGCTGATGGCTTTGGCCTCTATTCCTCACCTTCTGAAAAGCAAAAGTCCCAGCCAGATGCAGAATAAATCTATCGGTAATGCTGCTTCTAACTTACCTGGGGAATTCAGTGTTAAAACAGACTGCAGTTAATTTATGGTACAGGAGAACACCATGCAGCTACTAAAAATGATAAACATTTTTTATTTTTATAAGCATTTTTTAAATTGACCTAGAAAATCTACATAGCACAGTAAGCTTTTTAAAAAATCCATTTTTTATAGAATTGCCTGTAGGTTTATAAAGAGATGTTTAGAAGGACATTAATCAAACTGTTAATAATGTTTTTCCCTGGGAGGTGAAACTTGGGAGTATTTTTACTTCATGATTTTCTGTATTGTTTGAAAATACAATATTGAAAAAGCTAGCTTAAAACTCAACATTCAAAAAACTAAGATCATGGCATCTGGTCCCATCCCTTCATGGCAAATAGATGGGGAAACAATGAAAACAGTGGCAGATTTTATTTTCTTGGACTCCAAAATCACTGCAGATGGTAAATGCAGCCATGAAATTAAAAGACGCTTGCTCCTTGGAAGAAAAGCTATGACAAACCTAGACAGCATATTAAAAAGCAGAGACATTACTTTGCCAACAAAGGTCTGTCTAGTCAAAGCTATGGTTTTTTCCAGTAGTCATGTATGGATGTGAGAGTTGGACTATAAAGAAAGCTGAGCGCCGAAGNCAATGGAAACAGTGAGAGACTATTTTTGGGGGCTCCAAAATCACTGCAGATGGTGACTGCAGCCATGAAATTAAAAGACGCTTACTCCTTGGCAGGAAAGTTATGACCAACCTAGACAGCATATTAAAAAGCAGAGACATTACGTTACCAACAAAGGTCTGTCTTATCAGGGCTATCGTTTTTTCAGTAGTCATGTATGGATGTGAGAGTTGGACTATAAAGGAATCTGAGTGCCAAAGAATTGATGCTTTTGAAGTGTGGTGTTGGAGAAGACTCTTGAGAGTCCCTTGGACTGCAAGGAGATCCAACCAGTAAATCCTAAAGGAGATCAGTCCTGAGTGTTCATTGGAAGGACTGATGTTGAAGTTGAAACTCCAATACTTTAGCCACCTGATGCGAAGAGCTGACTCATGATACTGGATGCTTGGGGCTGGTGCACTGAGACGACCCAGAGGGATGGTACGGGGAGGGAGAGGGGTTCAGGATGGCGAACACGTGTATACATGTGGCAGATTCATGTTGATGTATGGCAAAACCAATACAATATTGTAAAGTAATTAACCTCCAATTAAAATAAATAAATTTATATTAAAAAAAAGAAAAGACCCTGATGCTGGGAAAGATTGAAGGCAGAAAGAAAAGGGGATGACAGAGGATGAGATGGGTTGATGGCATCACCGACTCAATGGAGTTGAGTTTGAGTAGACTCTGGGAGTTGGTGATGGACAGGGAGGCCTGGCATGCTGTAGTCCATGGGATTGCAAAGAGTTGGACATGACTGAGCGACTGAACTGAACTGAAATGATGCAGTTATCCCCCTGTGATTTCAAAGAAAATTATTCTCTTTTACTCTCATGGCTTGAAGTAGTAAGCACAGCCACAGTATTAGCATGTTCATCTTGGTATTAAAGTTGGAGCTTAAGTGACTTCCCAGTGGTCCAGTGGTTAAGAATCCATCTGCCAATTCAGGGAACATGGGTTCGATCCCTGGTTGGGAAACTAAGATCCCACACGCCATGAGGCAATTAAGCTTGTGCACCACAACTACTGAGCCCACGTGCTCTGGAACCCTCGGGCCACAACTACAGAGAAGCCTGTGTGCTGCAACAAAAGATTCTGCATGCTGCAACTGAGACCTGAGACAGCCAAATAAATAAGTAGATAAATATTTTTTTAAAAGTTGGAAGCTAATAGACACTGTCACTGGCACGTGTAAACTTAGATAAGTCATTTTTCTGTTTCTGGTTTCTTATCTGCAAAGAGTGGAAAAGACTACATGGCCTTTTGAAGGAAACTTCATACCTCCCACTGTTATTATTTTAAACCAACAACAGAAAGCAACAATGGTTTGTTTCTCAGTATGGCTTCTTGGCTTGCCAGCTTACCCTCTCTTGGTGCTGTTGCTCTATTCTCACCAGCTCTGCCTGTAACTCTGCTTCTATTTCAGCAAAATGATTTCGTTCCTCAAACAGCATCTTCTGCATGTCAGCATGGCTGGCCTTGTTCTGTTTCAGGTCGCTTTCAAGCTTGCTGACCTGTATTTTGGAGGAGACCAGCTGGAAGGGATAAAAGATCAGTTTATTTGGAGAATGGTCACCTTTCCCCATTCATTAGGCAGGAAAATGTTAGCTTTCTTGAAACTGACTGAGAAATATTCTTCCATGTCCAAGTCTAGTCTTATTTTTTCATGTCATATGGATTCTACCATTGAATAGTAACAACACCATTCAAACCAAAAGCCCAGACAGTTATCTGCTGAGATAGGTATCTTAGAGCTGGAAGCCACCACTAAGGTCATTTAATCTCTTGTTCTACTTCAAGGCAGGAATGAATCTAACACAAAGAGTATCAGACAATTCCAAATTCTGATATTCAAAAAGTTCTTCCTTAATTTTAAAGAGAAATCCATAAGTCACACCCTTATGGCTAATTATGTCTCATTTCAGAATGTCTGGGTTCACATGTTGGAACCCGTAGACACAGTAGCTGAAACTGCAGCTTTGGCTCTTTAGGCTAGATTGATATCCTATGGTGACCTAGTTTTATATTCTCTACTAGTCCAGATGGTGAACGTCATAAATACCAGTGTTCACAAGACTAATAAGGATTTCCTTAGTAGGATAAATCTGCTAACCCAACACAAAAATGACTTGCAGAGTTAAGAGTTTGTATGCTTGCCTCAATCACCAGAGGTGATCAATTTTAATTCCTTTTGTGACAATGGATGATGATATATTATTTTAAGGTCAGTGAAGACGGATTTTCCTTAAATGAATCTTTATATGTCAAAGGTTTTGTCTCTCCTGGATTGTACTTAAAACTTTTTGAATACATATCAGAGGAGTTTTAAAAAGTAGTATAGTTTAATATTTTATGTTTGATCAGTGGCCTACTATGGTATGTTAAACTTTTCATAACAGTGAACACTATTGAACACCTGTTATATGTCAGGCATGAGTATCAGCTTGCAAGTTATATATTTTTTTTAAGTGACAGGCTACTTGCTCACACAAACCTTTACCAATAAAACTATTTCTCTAATGATAGTGTCATTGTGGTTTCTACCACGAACAGTGGCAATAGCACTATGACAATATTCCAGGCTAACATCTTATTTCAGACCACCAAACCAGACCCCTAATGGCTGATAGGAAGAAATATTTACTTCTCCAGTTAAGTATTTCAGGGCACACTTAGCTTCCAGAATGGTAGCAATATTCTCCCAGCGGTGTTTTAGTCTGTCTTCACTTTCTGCGTCCAGCAGCTTCTGCTGTAGGTCAGCAATCTGAGCACTCCTTCATGGAAAGAAACAGTGTGCCTTATTGCTAGTAGCCTCAACATCAAGGAGAGGGAAGAGCTCTAAGGAGAAACTTCAAATACTTTTATGGACAGAGGTATCAGTTAAATATCACTTAAATAATGACTGAGTCATCTGGTTAGAATTTTATACAGTATTTCAAATCTTGTTATAAAGGGACTCTCAGTTCAGTTCAGTTCATTCGCTCAGTCGTGTCCAACTCTTTGCGACCCCATGAATCACAGCATGCCAGGCCTCCCTATCCATCACCAACTCCTGGAGTTCACTCAGATTTACGTCCATCGAGTCAGTGATGCCATCTAGCCATCTCACCCTCTGTCGTCTCCTTCTCCTCCTGCCCCCAATCCCTCCCAAAAGGGACTCTAAGACTATCCAAATGTTTTTATTTTATTAAATACTGGTTGAAATAAGTGGGTCATACAGTGGGCTAGGAAAGATTTTAGTGAGGCTTTTGTTGTAGCACATTGTCTATGACTTTGTCTTGAGGCCATATAAGCTAGAATTGCGACATGGTGGCTCACATTTACAAGGACAAGATTCAGGTTAGAGACCTTAAGGAAAACTCAACAGAACGAACAGGCAGATGCTCTTTGCTGGAACTGAACATCAAATACATACCTATGGCTGGTGTTGTGAGAAGTTGTCTTGAAATACTTGCCAAAAGACTGAGAAATTTCTAAGAAAACTAGATACCATGATACTGGTTACAGCTTACAGATACTTTATGATCAATTATGGCCTGAGATCAAGGTCTGCATAATATTTCAGTTTCATCAATAGCTTCTTTCTCAAATTTGCTAGGTGTCCAGTGAGAGGGAGTGTACTGGCATGTGTGTAACATGCTGCTGCTGCTGCTAAGTCATTTCAGTCGTGTCTGACTCTGTGTGATCCCATAGATGGCAGCCCACCAGGCTCCCCTGTCCCTGGGATTCTCCAGGCAAGAACACTGGAGTGGGTTGCCATTTCCTTCTCCAATGCATCAAAGTGAAAAGTGAAAGTGAAGTCGTTCAGTCGTGTCCAACTCTTCATGACCCCATGGACTGCAGCCTACCAGGCTCCTCCATCCATGGGATNGTCTATGACTTTGTCTTGAGGCCATATAAGCTAGAATTGCGACATGGTGGCTCACATTTACAAGGACAAGATTCAGGTTAGAGACCTTAAGGAAAACTCAACAGAACGAACAGGCAGATGCTCTTTGCTGGAACTGAACATCAAATACATACCTATGGCTGGTGTTGTGAGAAGTTGTCTTGAAATACTTGCCAAAAGACTGAGAAATTTCTAAGAAAACTAGATACCATGATACTGGTTACAGCTTACAGATACTTTATGATCAATTATGGCCTGAGATCAAGGTCTGCATAATATTTCAGTTTCATCAATAGCTTCTTTCTCAAATTTGCTAGGTGTCCAGTGAGAGGGAGTGTACTGGCATGTGTGTAACATGCTGCTGCTGCTGCTAAGTCATTTCAGTCGTGTCTGACTCTGTGTGATCCCATAGATGGCAGCCCACCAGGCTCCCCTGTCCCTGGGATTCTCCAGGCAAGAACACTGGAGTGGGTTGCCATTTCCTTCTCCAATGCATCAAAGTGAAAAGTGAAAGTGAAGTCGTTCAGTCGTGTCCAACTCTTCATGACCCCATGGACTGCAGCCTACCAGGCTCCTCCATCCATGGGATTTTCCAGGCAAGAATACTGGAGTGGGGGTGCCATTGCCTTCTCCAGTGTGTAACATGCAATAAGGTACTATAAAGAAAATGGATACTAAAATAATCTGAGACAGCAGTTTTTAACTTTTTGGGTCTCAGGACCCCTTTACACTCTTAAAAATTATTGAGGACTTCTAAGAAATTCTGCTCATATACATTATATCTATAGATATTTACACTATTAGAAAGTAAAAGTGATAAAAATATTTATTAATTCACTTAAGGTTAAAATAATCCATTATATATTAACAATTACATCTGCCGTGACACTGTTTCCAAATAAAGTCACATTCTAAGGTCTGAGAAGGACATGAACGTGTGTGTGTATGTGTGCATGAGTGTCTTTCTCTCTCTCTCTCTCTCACACACACACACACACACACACACAAAACAACATTTTCCAATACAAAATACAATGCAGTAAGAAGAATGAGATTGTTTTACACTGACATATCTCTGTTATGTATGGCTCAGTAGAAGACAGCTGGATTCTCACATGTCCCTCTGCATCTAATCTTTTGTGACATGTTCTTGATGTAAAAGAAGGTAGTCTGGCGACACATGGATATGTAGTTGGACAAGAGAGGAGCATTTCAATTTAATTTTGGCCTCACTGCACAGCTTGTGGGATCTTAGTTCCCTGACCAAGCACTGAACCCAGGGCACTGCAGTGAAAGTATGGAGTCCTAACCACTGTACCACCTGGAAATTCCTGGGAGGAGCATTTTAACAGCCTTTTCAGAAAACTGTGGATATTCTTCTTTGAGACTACACCAAAACCCAACAAGTTCCTTATAAGAGTTGAAATGTAGTTACTTGCCAACTGAATGGATCTTTTAATCTTACATGATTCTGTAACATGTCATTTGGATGGTCATACAGAACCTTCAAATCAACACATTTTGTTATACAATAGAAATGAGATAACAATTGTTAATATCACTACTGGGTGCATTAGAAAAGTTATGTAAAACCTTCAAGTTAACAGTGATGGATACACATCATACACAAAATTCTAAGTTTTGCATGAAAGCTCAAATTTTATTTTTGGTGACAAACACTGACAGTTGTTTTCTTTGATATGACAGGCTCACTCTGCTCAATTTTGAGAAAATGTCTGCCAAGTACCCAAGTCTGAATAACCATACTTTGTCTGTCAGTAATTCTTTCAAGTAAAACTGATGTTCTATGAAAAAAGCAGCCTGTCGAGCTCACACCTCAAACCGCACAAGTGCTTTTCCTTGAGACAAACATCAGCCTTTGACGTCAGCACAAGTGCTTTATGCATTCTTCCTGTTCCATCACACGGAACATTATAAAGATCTGAACTCAAGAGTTGAGATTTAAAAAAATTAACAATTTTTATTGTTTTATCACCGCCATTCTTGAGTACAACTGACTTTTTAAAAAATGAGAGTGTGTGATGATGAAGTATTCAACGATCGCTAGTAAAGGTTTGTGCTGGGCTTCTCAGGTGGTGCTAGTGGTAAAGCACCTGCCTGCCAATGCAGGAGACATAAGAGATGCGGGTTCAATTCCTGGGTGGAGAAGATCCACTGGAGGAGGGCATGGTAACTTACTTCAGTATTCTCGCCTGGAGAATCCCATGGACAGAGAAGCCTGGCAGGCTATATGGTCCATGGGGTCACAAAGAGTCAGACATGACTGAGTGACTGGGCACAACACGTGGCACAGGTTTGTGCCATTGCTCTGATTCAAGCTAAGGTGCTAGCAGTTTTGTCCACTATTGCTTTGGCATTATTATGGCAAATGTCAACATAGTATAAAAATGGCAAACAATTTCTTAATATTATTATAAAAACAGGGAGTCACATAGGTTCCCTGAAAGGGTTTTAGAGATCCCCAGGAGACTGTACACCATACTTTGAGAACTCTGGTCTAATATGTAGTCCTTTCCTTCAACAAGCTTACAATCTGTCTAGATTGACAAGATTAATAGATGTAAAATAATCAATAAATATAAAGAGAACATATATCATCTGTACTACATGACTGAGTACTGTAATTTCTGAAGGAGTTTAGAGAAGAGGAAAATTAGTGAGGGATGAAGAGTCAGGGAAGGCGTCTTGGAAGAGGTGGGCCAGAACACTAGAGTTGTTTTATCTATCAAATGCTCTCTCCTGTCTTTAGAGAAATTCCTTTGATTAAACTCACCTTGGTCTAATTGCACTCTATCTGGCACCTGCCCTACATTTATATAATCATTTACTTATGCACAATGGTGTGCAGGTAAATGTTTAACAAACAGCATCTAAAAATACCAGATCTGATTTGCAGCCTTTGCTAGTTTCCATAGTGTAAATATTCTCACCACAAGCGACTGTAAGCTATCAACAGTTTACAGCATTCCTGAAATTTTAACAAACAATTTCAACACACCACTGTCAGTCAGTATGTTTCTACTTGAGAGCAAGGACAATGCCATCTATACTTTCTATATATCCCAACTACACCTAGTGTAGCACAAAGTGAAGTCACTCAGTCGTGTCTGACTCTTTGTGACCCCATGGACTGTAGTCTATCAGGTTCCTCCGTCCATGGGATTTCCAGGCAAGAATACTGGAGTGGGTTGCCATTTCCTTCTCCAAGTGTAACACAAAGCAGAACATCAATTGCTGGGTGACTTAAAGACATATCTGAAGATATACAGCTAGTGTGTGTTGCTGAAAACAAATTAAATGATCTCCAAGGTCTTCTGGGCAATAAAATTCTATTATACCTAAGACAGTATAAAATATCTATCAAAGTTCTGTTCCTTATAGATTTCATAGATATTTAAAAGACAGTAATAGTGATTAAAAAGAAGAGCATTTATCAAGCACTTTCAAGATGCCAAGTTCTGTGTTATGTGCTTTACTCTCTACTTTTTTGGCTGTGCTGGGTCTTAGTTGCTTTGCATAGGCTTTCTCTAGTTGCAGTGAGTGGGGGCTACTCTTTGTTCAGGTGCTCGGGCTTCTCTTGTGGAGCACAGGCTCCAGTGCATGGGCTTCAGCAGTCGTAGCACACAGGCTCAGTCGTTGTGGCATCTGGGCCCCAGAGAGCACGGGCTCCAGCAGTTGTGGTGCATGGGTTTAGTTGCTCTGAGGCATGTGGAATCTTCCTGGACTAGAGATTGAGCCTGTGTCCCTTGCATTGGCAGGAGGATTCCTTTCCACTGAGCCACTAGGGAAGTCCTATACTTTACTTTCTAATCTTGTTTAATGCTCATGATAGTTTACTTTTATTTACTTTGCTGATGATCTCTAAAATTCTTTCTCCCAGGTTGTGGATCTTCTGGTATCATTTATTGGGTTCCTCTAAAGTTTTGTTTTTTTGTCAGTTCTTGTGATATATCATGGACTTCCCTGGTGGCTCAGACGCTAAAGATAATAGATTTTGGAATTAGATAAAGTGGGTTTCAAATCCTTGTTCTGTATAATCTTTAGCAAATTTTTAAAGATCTTTCAACTTTAGATCTCTAAAGTGAGAAAATGATGCTTATCTCATAATGTATATATCTCACAGAGAGACTGAGAAAATGTATCTAACACACCTAGTGAAGTGTATAGTTCAAAAAATCATTATTTTCTCTTGTTTCTCCCACATCACAAAGCCTTTGAATCACTGATTGAGAGCTTCTATTTTGATTCAAGGCATACGTTTTTATAATGCCTTAGAGATAGTACCATTACCTGAGTTCCATTTCAGTCTCTAGGCTTTCAATCTGCTTTTTAATGGAACCCTCTGATGCAGGAACTTGACCACGCAGTTCAGCAAGTGAGAATGTTCGCCTCTGTAAAGAAGTAGGGATGAGGGTGAAGCTCTAATTGGAAAGAAGTTCTCCAAATTAGTGAGGGTTTCTGGGGAGTGTAGAGTATGATCATTGGCAACATATTTCCACAGAGCACTTACCCGGAGTTTAGGAGGTGGATTCTCCCCAGATTCCATTTTTAATTTGAGTTGAGCCACATCCTGAGCCAGAATCTTTCTGTCTTCAAGAAGGTCATTCAGATGGCGTTTGGCTTCCTCAGTACTGACCATTATCTCAATTTCATTTCCAAGCCAACTCTAGAAGATAAATCAGTCATGTTAGGTTAAGGATGAGGAATCTCTGGCCCATGGGCTAGATTCACTCCAGGTTTAATTTCACTTGAACCAGAGCCCAAGTAAGTAGAAGTGAGATTTCCATTTCTGCCAAAACTCACCAAAAATCCCAATAGTGCTCTAAGAGCCTTTAGTGGCAATTTCCGAAAAGGTCACAAGAAAGCTTTCTGCAAAAAATCTTTCTTCAGATATCCTAGCATTTCTATGTACTCTGTTTTTACCATCTCCATTTTCTCCTTAACCTTTATCCATAATAAGTCATAATACAGAACTGAAGTATATTTTGATCATCTGTTCTACTTAATAAACAGTAACCATTATTAATCTTTAAAATAGATCAATGGAATTTTAAAAAATGCAATTAACTAAATTCAGTGTTTTTTCATTTTTTTTTTTTAGAACTTCCATTTCACTTTATTTTACTTTACAGTACTCTATTGGTTTTGGCATACATTGACATGAATCTGCCATGGGTGTACACGAACTCCCAAACATGAACCCCCCTCCCACCTCCCACCCCACATCATCCCTCCAGATCATCCCCATACACCAGCCCCAAGCATCCTGCAT
>SJYX01019897.1:35132-64566 GCA_006410675.1 Oreotragus oreotragus
AGGTAAAAGAGAGAAAAAAGCTGGATTAAAACTCAACATTCAAAAAATGAAGCTCACGGCATCTGGTCCCATCACTTCGTGGCAAATAGATGGGGAAGCAATGGAAACAGTGACAGACTTTATTTTCTTGGGCTCCGAAATCATTGGAGATGGTGACTACAGCCATGAAATTAAAAGATGCTTGCTCCTTGGAAGAAAAGCTATGACCAATCTAGACAGTGTATTAAAAAGCAGAGACAGGGAGGAGGGGGGAGGGGGATTCAGGATTGCGAGCTCGTATACACCCGTGGTGGATTCATGTCAATGTATGGCAAAACCAATATGGTATTGTAAAGTAAAATAAAGTAAAAATAAAATTAAAAAAAATAAACAAATAAAAATAAAAAGCAGAGACATTACTTTGCCAACAAAGGTCGGTATAGTCAAAGATATGGTTTATGCAGTAGTCATGTATGGATGTGAGAGTTGGACCATAAAGAAGGCTGAACGATGAAGAATTGATGCTTTTGAACTGTGGTGTTGGAGAAGACTCTTGAGAGTCCCTTGGACTGCAAAGAGATCGAACAAGTTAATCCTAAAGGAAATCCACCCTGAATATTCATTAGAAGGACTGATGCTGAAACTGAAATTCCAATACTTTGGCCACCTGATGTGAAGAGCTGACTCACTGGAAAAGACTGATGCTGGGAAAGATTGAAGGCAGGAGGAGAAGGGGATGACAGAGCTTGAGATGGTTGGATGGCATCACTGACTCAATGGTTATGAGTTTGAGCAAGCTCCAGGACATGGTGAAGGACAGGGAAGCCTGGCGTGTTGCAGTCCATGGGGTTGCAAAGAGTTGGACATAACTGAGTGACTGAAAAACAACAAATACAGAATTTGTATTAAAGAATATTATTACCCACACTTATATGGGCAATAAATCTATGACAAAGGAGGCAAGAATATACAATGGGGAAAAGACAGCATCTACAATAAATGGTACTCGGAAAACTGGACAACTACATGCAAAAGAATCAAACTGGACTACTTTCTCACATCATACACAAAAATAAATTCAAAACGGATCAAAGACCTAAACGTAAGACCTGGAACCATAAATCTTTTTAGAAGGAAATATAGGCAGTGAGTTCTTTGACATCAGTCTTAATAATATTTTACTAAGTATCCTCAGGCAAGGGAAACAAAAGCAAAAATAAACAAATGGTACTACATCCAACTAAAAGCTCTTGCACAGCAAAGGAAACTATCAACAAAATGAAAAGGCCATCTACTGAAAGGGAGAAGATATTTGCAAATGATATATCTGATAAGAGGTTACTATCCAAAATACACAAAGAACCCATAGAACTCAATATCAAAAACAAATAAAAACAAAACTAGATTTAAAAATGGATAGAGGATCTGAATAGACATTTTTCCAAAGAAGACATACAGATGGCCAACAGACACATGAAAAGATATTCAACATCACTAACCATCAGGGAAACACAAATCAAAGCCACAATGAGATATCACCTCACACCTGTCAGAATGGCTATTATCAGAAAGACAACAAATGATAAGTGGTGGTTATCCATTTTAAATATAGCATTGTGTACACCTGAAACTATCAAAACATTGTTAATCAACTATACTCCAATATAAAATACAAAGTTTAAAAAAGTTTCAAAAGAAACAACTATTGGTGAGGCTGTGGGAAAAAGGGAACCCTCGTGCACGGTTGATGAGAATGTAAATTGGGAAAGGCATGATGGAAAACAGTATGGAGAGTCTCAAAAAATTAAAAATAGAACTACCAAATGATCTAGCAATTCCACTCCTGGGTATTTATCCAAAAAAGACAAAAAGCTTAATTAGAGACCATATATGCACCCCAATGTTCATCACAGCACTATTTACAATAGCCAGTGTACAATAACCTAAGTGTCATCAATAGGTGAATGGATAAAGATGTGAGATATATGTATATATAAGATGGAATGTTACCCAGCCATAAGAATGAAATCTTGCCATTTGCGACATNATGTTCATCACAGCACTATTTACAATAGCCAGTGTACAATAACCTAAGTGTCATCAATAGGTGAATGGATAAAGATGTGAGATATATGTATATATAAGATGGAATGTTACCCAGCCATAAGAATGAAATCTTGCCATTTGCGACATGAGTACACCTAGAGGATATTATGCTTAGTGAAATAAGTCAGACAAAGACAAAACTATGTGATTTCACTTATAAGTAGAAGCTAAAAAACAAAACAAATGAACAAGACAGAAACAGAGTTATAGAGAACAAAAAGGTAACTGCCAGGGGAGAGGGGGACAGAGGGAGGAAAAAATAGGTAAGGGAGACTAAGAGGTACAAACTTCCAGTTGGAAAATAAAGGAGTCAAGGGTATGAAATGTACAGTGTGGGGAATATAGACAATAACTATATAATATCTTTGTATGGGGACATATTGCAATTAGACTTATCATGGTGATCATATATTGAATCAATGTTGTGTAACAGGAACTAACATAGTGTTGTAGGTCAATATACTTCACAAATAAACTAACAACTCATAGCAAAAAGGTAAGAGTTGTGGTTATCACAGGTGGGGTGTGGGGAAAGGAGGAATTGAATGAAGGCAGTCAAAAGGTACAAACTTCCAGTTATGAGATAAGTTAAGTATTAGGGATATAATGTGCAACATGATAAATATAATTAACACTGCTATATGCTATATATAAGTTGTTAAAAGAGTAAATCCTAAGAGTTATCACAAGAAAAAAAATTTCTATTTCTTTAATTTAGTATCTATATGAAATGACAGATGTTCACTAAACTTATTGTGATTATCATTTAATGATGTATATAAGTCAAATCACTATGCTGTACACCTTAAACTTATGCAGTGCTGTATATCGATTTATCTCAATAAAACTGGAATAAAAAAGGAATATTATCAAGGATAAAAAAAGATAATTTCATAATGGTAAGGGAGTCAATTATTCAAGAATTTAATCCTTAATGTTAATGCCCATATACAAAGCACCAAGATATTTGAAACAAAATCATACATAAGCCGACAAAGGAGATAATGTAGAATCATAAATATACTCAATTGATCCAAAAGAAGCCAGAAAACAAGGAAAAGGGAATGAAGAACAGATGGGACAAATAGAAAAAATTTGCCTGCTAATGCAGGGTACACGGGTTCAATCCCTGGTCCAGGAAGGTCCCACATACCACGGGGCAACGAAGCCCATGCGCCACAACTACTGAACCCTGCATGCCCAGAGCTGGTGCTCCCCAACAAGAGGAGCCACCTCAAATGAAGAGTAGCCCCTGCTCGCTGCAACTAGGGGAAGCTTGTGCACAGCAATGAAGACCCACCATTCAAAATAAATTAAAAACAAAACAAAACAAAGAAGGCACAAAGAGGTTAAAGCTAAAAGGATTTTAAAAAATATACCATGATAACATTAAAAGAAAACTTGAGGGACTTATTATCAGAAAAAGTAGATCTCAGAACAAAGAATATTGCTAGGAATAAAAAAGATAATTTTATAATAATAAAGGGATCAATCAGTCTTAAATGTTTATGCCCCTAATAATAGAGCTTCAAAATATATGGAGCAAAGCTAGAACTATAAGAAGAAAAAACAAATCCATAATTTTAGTTGAAGATTTCAATACCCATTTCTAAGTAATTGATAAAATAAGTAGGCAGAAAATCAGCAAGGAAACAGTAGAAATGAACCGTACAATCCATCAAATTGACATGATTGACATTTATAGAACACTCTATCCAACTATAGCAGAATATACATTCTCAAGTACACAAAGTGTGAACTTTTGCCAAGACTGACCATATTCTAGGTCATAATATATCTCAATAAATTCAAAGGAATTCAAGTCATAAAAAGCATATTCTCTAACCACAATGGAATTAAATTAGAAATCATAATAGAAAGATATTTGGAAAAGCCCCCTAATATATGGGAACTAAATAACATCCTTTAGATTTCAATAAAGGAGTATTAAAGGGGAAATTTATAGCACTAAATGTTTATATTAGAAAAGAACTCAAATCAATGACCTCGGGTTCTACCTCAAGAAACTTTAAAAAAGCCAATTAAATCCAAAGCAGAAATAAGGAAATAATAAAGATCAGATTAGAAATTAATGAACTGGGGTTTGGGGGATAGTTTTTTTAACTGTGGTAGAATATACATAACATACTCCTACTGCTAAGTCACTTCAGTCGTGTCTGACTCTGTGTGACCCCATAGACGGCAGCCCACCAGGCTTCCCCATCCCTGGGATTCTCCAGGTAAGAACACTGGAGTGGGTTGCCATTTCCTTCTCCAATGCATGAAAGTCAAAAGTGAAAGTGAAGTCGCTCAGTAGTGTCCGACTCTTCACGACCCCATGGACTGCAGCCTACCAGGCGCCTCCGTCCATGGGATTTTCCAGGCAAGAGTACTGGGGTGGGGTGCCATTGCCTTCTCCGTACATAACATAAAGCTTACTATTTTAACCATTTGTAAGAATGAGCTGATTCTTTGATAAACCTTAGCCAAACTAATCAAGAAAAAGGAGAAAAGACACAAAATATCAGTAATATGAATGAGATAGAGGACATTACTACAGCTTTTACAGATATTAGGACGATAATAAGGGAATAGCATATTTAAAAGCAGAGACATTACTTTGCCAACAAAGGTCCATCTAGTCAAGGCTATGGTTTTTCCTGTGGTCATGTATGGATGTGAGAGTTGGACTGTGAAGAAGGNATTAAAAGACGCTTACTCCTTGGAAGAAAAGTTATGGCCAACCTAGATAGCATACTGAAAAACAGAGATATTACTTTGCCAACAAAGGTCCGTCTAGTCAAGGCTATGGGCTTTCCAGTAGTCATGTAGGGATGTGAGAGTTAGACTGTGAAGAAAGCTGAGTGCCGAAGAATTGATGCTTTTGAACTGTGGTGTTGGAGAAGACTCTTGAGAGTCCCTTGGACTGCAAGGAGATCCAACCAGTCCATTCTGAAGGAGATCAGCCCTGGGATTTCTTTGGAGGGAATGATGCTAAAGCTGAAACTCCAGTACTTTAGCCACCTCATGTGAAGAGTTGACTCATTGGAAAAAACTCTGATGCTGGGAGGGATTGGGGGCAGAAGGAGAAGGGGCCGACAGAGGATGAGATGGCTGGATGGCATCACTGACTCGATGGACGTGAGTCTGAGTGAACTCCAGGAGTTGGTGATGGACAGAGAGGCCTGGCGTGCTGTGATTCATGGGGTTGCAAAGAGTGGAACATAACTGAGCGGCTGAACTGAACTGAAAAACAAATCAAAGATAAGCACAAAATCTGAATTGTAGCCAACACAGCCTCCCATGTTGCTTATTGCCCTGACTGTTCTGATGTGTTCTTTTGTTTGAAAAGCTTAGGTGTTCTGTGGTTAGCACTATCCAAATAATTAGTGTAATAGAGTGAAAATGTCCCTTCAGCAGAAATAGCTATGCTGCTTCTAGACTGAAGAAGAGTTGTGTAAGACTGTTTCTGTCCAAAATTATTGGGCTGAATTCCATATTTCCCTAATGAAACTTTGCTTAATAACTGCTATGTTTGCGGCTGTGGAATTATTTAGTATCAAGTGTTGATTGATGCCACTTGATCAGCTACTTTAAAACTATCCTTCTTAAAGTTAAACCCAGTGATTGTTCAAAGAAATTGGTTGTATCGGAATTTACTTTTGATGACAGTGCGTGGGCTATAATCTGGGATGTGAGTACTTCTTGGTTGTTAGGACTTTTGTTGAAGGAGATCTCCATGAGAGCATGGGTTTTTCCCTTGGCCTTTAGTAAAGAAGTATCTTTCAGAACTTAGAAGATCATTTACAGATTAAGGGTAATGATACTCAGGTGTTCTTAACTTCTCTGAAATATTCAGAAAATTTCAAAGTCTAAATGTTTATCTTTTCAGCTTTTATGGTAAAATACTTTCATCCACCTTTAAACAACTTTGCAATCAAACCAATTCGAAGGCCTAATCTCAGGAGAAAACATTGTGACTGACAAAAATGATACTTTATAAGAAAAATAATTTTGTTAACCTTGTGAGAGGAATGATTTGATTTTCTGGTTTTCATTTCTGAATGCAACTGATACATCATAAACTTTAAAAAAATAATACTAGATCAATATTTGTATTAAAGGAGGACTGAAGTTCTGAAATGAATATATCCAAGATGCAAGAATGCATATTATTTATAAGTGGTTAATGGCATATACTTCTACTATTATAACTCTCTAGTGTCTTGAAATTCTCAATTTAGGATTGTTTCCTTCTTATTTTAAGGAGAAAAAATAAAATATTGATAAAAATCCAAATGTAGTGATAAACTTTCATGAAAATTCTTTTAAATTGGTACCTAATCATTATTAGTGCATCCAAGCTACTCTAGAATGTAGTGGCTTAAAAATAACCAATTTACTATTTCTCCTGATTCTCATACCTGGACAGGCTCAGCAGGCAGTTATTTCCCTGGTGGTCACTCATGTGGCTGTCTTCAGCTGGCGGGCCAGCAGTGGGCTGGGGCCAGGCTCAGGTGGGATGCTGGCATGATTAGACTTTGATCTCTCTCTCTAGTTTCAGGACCTTTCCTTTTTGCATGGTCTTTCCACATTATCTCTTTAGTAGCAGAACGTCTTACACAGAAGTTCAGAGTACCCAAGAGTGCAGGAGTAAGCATTTCTGGGTCTTCTTAACCGTTAGTCCCAGAGCTGGCATTCTCTTCTTTAGAGAAAGCCACAGGGATATCCCAAGTTCAAGGGGTGAGGATGACATGAAGGTGTGTTACCTGGAAGTACAGTTTACTGGGGGTCACCAGAGAAACAGTGTCCTCCTGCATTAGCATTTACTGATTCATTCAAATGATGTGCAGTATATTTGTTATGAAGCATAGGATGCCATGAGGGTATATAAATATTAGAAAGGGAAGGATAATTTTCCCTGAGAAAGATGTTTGAATTAAGAATTAAAGAATAAGAGAAGTAGTGGAGTGATGGGCAAGGGAAGAGATGCGTTTCAGGAGGTGACCCTGAAGTGGGAGAAAGCTTGCTTCAAGGGGAGTAGGGTATGTGAGAAAATGAAAGTAGGCAAAGTGGCTAGAATACAAAAGCTAGGACAAGAGCTATGTGAAATGAGGCTGAAAAGGAAAATGCAACCAGAGCATATATGGCCTTGTCAGCCTTGAAAAGAATTTGTCTGAAAAATAGACTACCACTGAAGGATTTGAGGGATTAGGTGGGAATGATGGCAAATAAGCAGGATGACAATTTGTGACAATGTAGCCTCTGTGTGGAGAATTAATTTGACAATGAGTGAAGTAGAAAGACAAATTCAGAGGTTATCACTGGAGTCTAGGTGAGATGTGATGATGGAGAGATGTGGAGATAGAGAATATAAGATATTTAGGAAGCAAACGGTAGACTGTACCTGGTTTGCTATGGTAAGGTGATGGGCGGTGGAAAGGAAGAAGAAAAAGTGAAGAATGTCTTCTGGGTTTCTTGTTTGCAGAACTCCATGAACGGTGGTACATTTGTCTATATCTCTCTACATCATCTATATATGTATGTGTGTATATGTATCTGTTTGTCTCTTCAGAAAATGAAGAGCTACTGTGGAAAGGGGGAGAGACAGCCAAGAACTGGAATTTGTATGTATTTAATTTGATATGCTTTTAAGAAATTCAAGAAGAGAACTTGAATTGGATCCAAGAGTTTGGATCTCAGAGAAGTCCAGTTTGGAAATTAAATTTGTGATTGCTTGTTGGTGATTGAACCTGAGCACAAATGAGATCACTTAGAGAGAGACAGTAGACTCAAAAGAGATGGTGACATCAGACTGAGCCTTGAGTAACTGAACTTTTCAAAGTTTGTGTTGAAGAACTTGAACAGGAAGACTGAGAATCTGGGGGAATCTAGAGGAGTGTGATGTCACAGATGCTAAAGAGAGAGTTTCAGAGAAGGAGGGATTGAATAGTGATGTTAAAGGGTGCAGAAGAGTCAAAAAAGAAGAATGGCAAATGCCATTACATTTACTGACAAAGAGAAGGTCCTGTTAAGTTTTCCAAAACAGTTTCAGTAGAGATGGTAAGGCAAGCTGTATTGAGGTAGAATGAAGAGTGAGAAAACAGTGAGGAAAGGAAGCCAGATAATGAATATGACTCTTATAGGAGATTTAGCTATGAATGGGAGAGAAATAAAAGATGATTTTACAGTGATGTGCAATTTTGGAAGGATAAGAGATAGTAGGTAGATAGAAAGTAGGGGAGAACAGCTGGAAGGGTTAATTTTAGGAGGACATACACTTTCTCTCTAATAATCGACTTATTAGACTTAAGCACTCAATTCAAAGGAGCTATCCTTTCAAAGACTATATTTTAAAATTATTTTTTCATGTTTTTATTTCCTAAAGAGCAGGAATAAAGGTAACAAATGACATTTATAATTATCAAGAACTGTGAAGGAACTTGGTTTTGCCACCTTGTTATCTAAGATGTTAGCCACTTTTAGGAATGCTGTAACAAGGCAAAGGCAAAGGCCTTTATTACTCACAGCATTACAAATGATCTGAGCTTTATGTTTGTGTCAGTTACCCTCTTCTCCAAGTTCTGTGGAGGCAAATGAAGCAGCCAAGTTGGATGCAGCACACACAGTGGGTATGCATCACAGCTAAGGAACTCTGAGCTTAGGGAACCTGAATCTTTTATAATGAACAGACTTCTCTGGTGGCTCAGACGAATCTTTTATAATAGGCTACAGCAAACCTGACCAACCTTTGCCCTGGAGGGATACATTACCTTTATTATACTGGTAGCTGCTTGTGTGCTAAGCACTCCAGTTGTGTCTGACTCTTTGCAACCCAATAGACTGTAGCCTGCCAGACTCCTTTGTCTATCAGATTCTCCAGGCAAGAATACTGACATACTGGGTAATAAACACATTTTCAGTCTGTTCCATAGGAAAATACTATCCTCTCTATCTTCTTTTTTTAGCAATATTTTAAAAAATTTTATTGGAATGTAGTTGATTTAAATGTTGTGTTAATTTCTGCTTTAGAAAAGTGATTTAATTATACATATAAATATATTCTTTTTCATTATGGTTTATCACAGGATATTAAGTATGATTCCCAGTGCTATACAGCAGGACCTTGTTGTTTATCCATTCTATATATACTAGTATATATCCATCCTATATACACTAATATATATATATATATAAAATATACTAGATATACTATATATATATAATATACTAGATATATATATTATATATATATATGCTAGGCAAAGGAGAAAAGGAAAGATATACCCATTTGAATGCAGAGTTCCAAAGAATAGCAAGGAGAGATAAGAAAGCCTTCCTAAGTGATCAGTGCAAAGAAATAGAGGAAAACGATAGAATGGGAAAGTCTAGAGATCTCTTCAAGAAAATTAAAGATACCAAGGGGACATTTCATGCAAAGATGGGCACAGTAAAGGACTGAAACGGTATGGACCTAACGGAAGCAGAAGATATTAAGAAGAGGTGGCAAGAATACACAGAAGAACTATACAAAAAAAAAAAAAAGATCTTCACAGTCCAGATAATCACGATGGTGGAATCACCAACCTAGAGCCAGACATCCGGGAATGTGAAGTCAAGTGGGCCTTAAGAAGCATCACTATGAACAAAGCTAGTGGAGGTGATGGAATTCCAGTTGAGCTATTTCAAATCCTAAAGGATGATGCTGTGAAAGTGCTGCACTCAATATGCCAGCAAATTTGGAAAACTCAGCAGTGGCCACACGACTGGAAAAGGTCAGTTTTCATTCCAATCCCAAAGAAAGGCAATGCCGAAGAATGTTCAAACTATGGCACAATTGCAGTCATCTCACACGTTAGTAAAGTAATGCTCAAAACTCTCTAAGCTAGGCTTAAACAGTACATGAACCATGAACATCCAGATGTTCAAGCTGGTTTTAGAAAAGGCAGAGGAACCAGAGATCAAATTTCCAACATCCATTGGATCATGGAAAAAGCAAGAGAGTTCCAGAAAAACATCTACTTCTGCTTTATTGACTATGCCAAAGCCTTTGACTGTGTGGACCACAACAAACCCTGGAAAGTTCTTAAAGAGATGGGAATACCAGACTACCTGACCTGACTTGAGAAATCTGTATGCAGGTCAGGAAGCAAGTTAGAACTGGACATGGAACAACAGACTGGTTCCAAATAGGGAAAGGAGTATGTCAAGGCTGTATATTGTCATCCTGCTTATTTAACTTATATGCAGAGTACATTCTGAGAAACGCTGGGCTGGATAAGCACAAGCTGGAATCAAGATTGCCAGGAGAAATATCAATAACCTCAAATATGCAGATGACACCACCCTTATGCAAGAAAGCAAAGAGAGACTAAAGAACCTCTTGATGAAAGTGAAAGAGGAGAGTGAAAAAGTTGGCTTAAAGCTCACCATTCAGAAAACGAAGATCATGGCATCCGGTCCCATCACTTCATGGGAAATAGATGGGGAAACAGCGCAAACAGTGACAGACTTAATTTTTGGGGCTCCAAAATCACTGCAGATGATGACTGCAGCCATGAAATTAAAAGATGCTTGCTCCTTGGAAGAAAAGTTATGACCAACCTAGACAGCATATTAAAAAGCAGAGACATTACTTTGCCAACAAAGATCTGTCTAGTCAAAGACATGATTTTTCCATTAGTCATGTATGGAAGTGAGAGTTGGACTATAAAGAAAGCTGAGTGCCAAAGAATTGATGCTTTTGAACTGTGGTGTTGGAGATGACTCTTGAGAGTCCCTTGGACTGCAAGGAGATCCAACTAGTCCATCCTACAGGAAATCAGTCCTGAATATTCATTGGAAGGACTGTTGATGAAGCTGATACTTCAATACTTTGGCCACCTGATGGGAAGAACTGACTCACTGGAAAAGACCATGATGCTGGGAAAGACTAAGGTGGGAGAAAGGGACAACAGAGGATGAGATGGTTGGATGGCATCACTGACTCATTGCACATGAGTTTGAATCAATTCTGGGAGCTTGCAATGGACAGGGAGCCTGGCATGCTGCAGTCCATGGGGTCACAAAGAGTCGGACACAACTGAGCGACTGAAGTGAAATGAACTGAACTGAACTGATATATTAGTTTGCATCTGCTAATCTCAAACTCCCAGTCTTTCCCTCTTCTATCCTTGGTAACCACAAGTCTGCTGTCCATATGTGTGAGTCTTTTTCTGTTTCATAGATATGTTAATTTGTGTTAACATCAGTTAATTTGTGTGATATTATAGGTTCCACATATAAGTGATATCATGTGGCATTTGTATTTCTCTTCCTGACTTACTTTACTAAGTATGATAATCTCTAGTTGCTCTACGTTGCTGCAGATGACATTGTTTCTTATTTTTATGACTGAGTAATGGTCAATTGTATACACCGATCACATCTTTTTTATTTATCTGTCAGTGGACATTTAGGTTGTTTCCATCTCTTGGTTAGTGCTGCTATGCACATAGGGGTCCATGTATCTTTCAAATTATAGTTTTGTCTGGGTATATATCCAGGAGTAGGATTGTTGAATCATATGGCAACTCTATTGTTAATTTTCTTTGAGGAACTTCTGTACTGTTTTTCTTAACGATTGGACCACCTTATACTCCCATCAAGAGTATAAGAAGATTCCCTTTTCTCCATGCCCTCTCCAACATATATTTGTAGACTTTTTAATGATGGTCATTCTGATCTGTGTGGGGTGGTACCTCAGTTTAGTTTTGATTTGCATTTCTCTAGTAATTAGCAATGATGATAATCTTTTCATGTACTTATCAGACATTTGTATGTCTTCTTTGGAGAAATGCCTATTTAGGTCTTCGGCCCATTTTTTGATTGGGTTGTTTGTTTTCTGTTTTTTAGTTGTAGGATCTCTTTGTATATTTTGGTAATTAATCTCCTGTCAGTCACGTCATTGCAAATATTGTCTCCCAGTCCAGATGGTCAGTATCAAAACCAGACTGATTACGTTCTTTGCAGTGAAAGGTGGAGAAGCTCTATACAGTCAGTAAAAACAAGACCTGGAGCTGACTGTGGCTCATATCATGAGCTCTGTCTTGCAGAATTCAGGCTTAAATTGAAGAACATAGGGAAAGCCATTAGGCAACTCAGTTATGACCTAAATCAAATCCCTTATGACTATACAGTGGACATGATGAATGCAAGGGACTAGATCTGATAGATAAAGTGCTTGCAAAACTATGAATGGAGGTTCATAACATTGTACAGGAGGCAGTGACCAAAATGATTCCAAAGAAAAAGAAATGCAAGAAGGCAAAGTGTTTATCTGAGGAGGCTTTTAAAATAGCTGAGGAAAGAAGAGAAGTGAAAAGCAAGGGAGAAAAGGAAAGATATACCCAAATGAATGCAGAGTTCCAGAGAAAGGAGAGCAGGGAGAGATAAGAATGACTTCTTAAATGAACAATGCAAAGAAATAGAGGAAAACAACAAATGGGAAACTACAGATCTCTTCCAGAAAACTGGGCGATCAAGGGAACATTTCATGCAAAGATGGGCACAATAAAGGACAGAAATGGTAACGATCTAGAAGCAGAAAAGATTAAGCAAAAGCATAACAGATTAGGAAGAGGAATACACAGAACTATATACCAAAAAGTTCTTAATGATCTGGATAACCACAATAGTGTGGTCACTCACCTAGTGCCAGATATTCTGGAATATGAATTCAAGTGGGTCTTAGGATGGATTACTATAAACAAAGTTAGTGGAGCTGATGGGATTCCAGCTGAGCTATTTAAAATCCTAAAAGATAATTCTGTTAAAGTGCTGCACTCAATATGTCAGCAGATTTGGAAAACTTAACAGTTGCCACAGGACTGGAAAAGATCAATTTTCATTTCAACCCCAAAGAAGGATAATGCCAAAGAATGTTCAAACTACCACTTGATTGCACTCATTTAATATGCTAGCAAGGTAATGCTCAAAATGCTTCAAATCAGGCTTCAGCAGTACATAAACAGAGAACTTCCAGATGTACAAGTTGTGTTTGGAAAAGGCAAAGGTCAAATTGCCAGCATTCAATGAATAATGGAGAAAATAAGGGAATTCCAGAAAAATATCTAATTCTCCTTCATTGACTATGTTAAAGCCTTTGTGTACATCACAACAAACTATGGAAAACTCAGAGATGGGAATACCAGACCACCATACCTCTCTCCTGAGAAACCTGTAAGGTCAAGAAGCAACAGTTAGAATTGGATAACTGACTGGTTCCATATTGGGAAACAAGTATGACAAGGCTGTATATTATCACCCTGCTTATTTCTATGCAGAGTACATCATGAGAAATGCTGGGCTGGGTGAATCACAAGCTGGAATCAAGAATGCCAGGAGAAATATTAATAACCTCAGCTATGCAGATAATACCACTCTAATGGAAGAAAGTGAAGAGGAACAAAAAAAGCCTCTTGATGAGGGTGAAAGAGGAGAGTGGAAAAGCTGGCTTGAAACTCAACATTCAAAAAACTGAAATCATGGCATCAGATCCCATCATTTCTTGGCAAATAGAAAGGGAAAAAGTGGAAGCAGTGAGAGATTTTATTTTCTTGGGCTCCAAAATCACTGTGGATGATGACTGCAGCCATGAAATTAAAAGACCCTTTCTCCATGGAACATGGAAAGAAAGCTATGACAACCTAGATAGCATATCAAAAAGCAAAGACATCACTTTGCTGAGAGAGTCCGTACAGTCAAAGCTGTGGTTTTTCCAGTAGCGAGGTACAGATGTGAGGGTTGAACCATAGAGAAGGCTAAGTGCTGAACAACTGATGCCTTTTTGAATTGTGGTGTTGCAGAAGACTCTTGAGAGTCCCTTGGCCTGTGAGGATATCAAACCAGTCAACCCTAAAGGAAATCAACCATGAATACTCATTGAAAGACTGATGCTGTAGCTGAAACTCCAATACTCTGGCCACTTGATGAGAAGAGCTGACTCACTGGAAAGACCCTGATGCTGGGAATGACTGAAGGCAAAAGGAGAAGTGGGTGGCGGAGGATGAGATGGTTAGATAGCATCACTGACTCAATAGTTATGGATTTGAGCATACTCTAGAAGATAGTGGAGGACAGAGCCTGGCATGCTTTAGTCCATGGGGTCGCAAAGAGGTGGATATAGCTTAGTGCCAGAATAGCAACAATTGGTTTCCTTTGCTGTGCGAAGGTTTATAAGTTAGATTAGATCCACTTGTTACTTTATTTTTGTTTCTGTTGCTTTGGGAGACTGACCTAAGAAAACATTGGCACAATTTATGTCAGAGAATGGTTTGTCTATGTTCTAGGAGTTTTATAGTGTTATGTCTTATATTTAAGTCTTTAAGCTATTTGGAGTTTATTTTTTGTTTATGGTGTGAGGGTATGTTCTAACTTAATTGATTTACATGTGACTGTCCAACTTTTCCAACATCACTAGCTGAAGAGACCTTCTCCCGATTGTATATTCTCACCTCCTTTGTCAAAAGTTAATTAATTGTTTATAGGTGTGTGGGTTTATTTCTGGGTTCTCTATTCTGCCCATATGTCTGTTCTCCACTGGTCCTTATGTGTGTTGTTGTGCCAATACCATGCTGTTTTGATTATTGTAGCTTTGTAATATTGTTTGAAGTCCAGAAGGATTATGCCTCCTGCTTTGTTCTTTTTCATAAGGATTGTTTTGGCAATTTTGGGTCTTTTATGATTCCGTATAGATTTTAGGATTATTTGTTCTAGTTCTGTGAAAAATGTCATTGGTAATTTGATAGTATTCTTCTTTGCTAAAGTGAAAGTTACTCTGGCCACCTGATTCATTGGAAAAGACCCAAATTCTGGTAGAGATTGAGGGCAGGAAGGGGAAGGGATGACAGGGGATGAGTTGACTGTATATCACTGACTCAATGGGCATGAGTTTGAGTGAATTCCAAAAGGTAGTGAAGGACCAGGAAGCCTGGTGTGCTACAATCCATGGAGTCACAGAGTTAGACAAAAGCTAGTGACTGAAGCACTCTCTACTAAGGCTGTTTGCTACACAAACATTCTTAAAATGATAGTTCTAAGCCTAAGTTTTCAGAGTCTTTGCTAAGATGTGCAGAAAGTTGGGAGACTTATGGAGAACTGTTTTCTAACCACATTATTAATAGTTAGCATTTATGGGCATTTCTTATGTTTCAGGCACTAAGATTATTTTCTAGTTCAACATTCATAACAGACCTTTAAAAAAACTACTAATTGGCTTGGTCTGTAAGAAAACCGTATCGAAGACTGGTGTCTCAAAAAACAGAAACTTATTTCTACAGTTCTAGAGATATTAAGTCTAATTTCAAGGTATTAATAGAGCTGCTTTTTACTGAGACCTCTCCTCTTGACTTGTAGATGGCTACCTTTCACTGTGTCCTCACATGGCCTTTCTTCTGTGTGCCTGTCTTCCAGGTTTCTCTCTCTCTCTCTTTTTTTAAAATAAGTATTCTAGTCCTGTTAGATTAGAACCTCATTCTTAGGACCTCACTTAAAGTTAATTACCTGTTTAAAGGTTCTGTCTTCAAATACAGCCACAGTGGGAGTAAGGCTTCAACATAAGAGTTTTAGGGGGATGCAATTCAGTCCATAACAGATTAAATGCTATTAATTATTTATTGCAACTATTTTACAGGTGAGAAAACAAAGGCTTAGAGAAATTAAGAAATTTTAACAAGGTCACACAAATCAAAGTGATAGAATGGGATGTTAACTGAGCTCCTGACATCTCACTGCCCTATATAGGTAGAATGAAAATGATGTATTTTTCAGCTTTTCGGGGAGGGGGGAGTTGATTTCTTAGCCTTGTATCAGAATCACTGGTCTTGTGAAAGAACATTATATCATGAGCCATAGTTTATTAGCCAGATTGACTGCCTAGCTTCCTCCCTATTTCTCCCTTTCCTTCCTTCCTACCACACAATCATTTACTCAGATGTTAAATATATGTTTATTTAATTCTGCTATGGCTTCCCAGGTACCTGCCTGCCAATGCCGAAGACATAAGAGACATGGGTTCGATCCCTGGGTCGGGAAGATTCCCCTGGAGGAGGGCATGGCAAATCACTCCAGTATTCTTGCCTGGAGAATTCTACAGACAGAAGAGCCTGGCAGGTTATAGTCCATAGCGTCGCACAGAGTTAGACACAACTGAAGCGACTTAGCATGCACACATGGCCAGTTACTGGTCTAGGTGCTAGGGATCCATCAATTAACAAAATAAACTCACTGATTTCATGAATGGCACACCCTTGTAATTGTGTGAAAGATTTTTCACTATCCCACTTTACATACTCCTTGTTCTTTAATATTTATATTTTCTGTACAACTGAAAGAGAAAGGGAACTATTTACCAAATGTCAACCATATATTAAGCATATCCACTTATCTCACTTAATAACTGATGGATGACCTGTTAGCACAGACTGGTGACTGTCCCATTTAAAGTATGGTTATGGAAACATATTTTCCTTGTGGTTGATCAGAGGAACTTTGACTACAAGCCCAAGTGTTTAGGTGTAAAGATGTGTCTATGAATCATGAACACATGTATATGTATATCAATGTATATCAACATATTTGTATGTTTTTCCCTCCTTGTGTCAAATAGATGGGTGATTAGTCCCAAGAATGATTAGAAGGTATTGTAATACAGATTGCCATCCCAATTCCAGTCTTGGTTGGTGAGGTTGGAATTAATCAGCTTAAGACACTGTAAAGGTCCAAGTATACAAGAAGAATGTCTTTGGACTGAGAGCATCAGATAGAATTGGTGATAAAGAGACTTTGGGAGAAAATGACAACAGAACCAAAAATCAGTACCACTCCTAAAGTTATGTTCAGGTTTTGGGAAGCCCATTCAGCCTTATTTTTTCTGATTTCAGCCAGCTAGAATTTATTCTAGCTATTGGTATCTGTAGAGGTTTTGCCTGCGTGTGATTTTTCTTTGCAGTATAAAACAAGAATTATTTAATGTATATTTAAAAGAAGAGAAGGTTTTAATCAATTGAAAAAATCACTGCATTTCAAGTTATTTTTCTATATTTATATCTTTTCTATCAGGAGTCAAGGCACAGTGCATTCAGGCTAACGTTTTTTTGTGTGTGTGTGTGTGAAGGTTGATTCTAACTGGGCCTTTCCTTTGAGTTTTCTGGGGCACCATATTTTATTTATTTGAGCAGCTATGATTGGGGATGCATGATTCACTGTTACTTTATTATTACAGCTCTCCTCTCTTGAAGTCTAATATTTTGTTTTTATAGTCCACAATCGCGGATTGGCAAGTTAACCTTCATTGTCACCATATGTGACAGAAATAAAAAGAAAGAGATTTCTTAGCATAGTCACTTTATAGAACTCTTTTCATGTCAATAAAAAGCATAATAACATTAGTCAGTCCATAGGCTGTTATTTTTTCTTCTTAAGAAATAGTCACCTTCTTCGAGTTATTAAAAAAAAAAAGATTTGAGGTTTGTATTAAAACAGGTAAAATTTACGTTTAGGCTATTTTATCTTTATATATTCTATTATTATTATTTTTGGCTGCTCTGTGCATGGCATGTGGCATGTGGGATCTTAGTTCCCCAGCCAGGAATTGAACCTGTGTTCCCTACAGTGGAAGCATGGAGTCTTAACCACTGGACTGTCAGGGAAATCCTTATTATATTTTAAATTTACTATTGTTAAACTTTTTAAAGACAATTTAAAATTTTCACATCCTTATAAATGGTTCATTTAAATTTCTCATTGGTATATTGCAAGATCAGTTCAGTTCAGTTCAGTTCAGTCGCTCAGTTGTGTCTGACTCTTTGCAACCCCATGATTGGCAAATAAATGTTTAAAGTGGAACTTCACTCAACATACACAACTATAGCCAAAATCTCACTCAACATACATGTCTGTAGTCAAAATTTGGTATACTAAAAATAAAGTTTTGTCAGAATGTAGTTACAACTATAGAGTTGTATTTGTTGCAGTTTAAAGGCAAATATTGAGGAGTCAATTGCAGAGTAATTAAGAGCATAAACTCTGAAACAAGATTACCTAGATTAGATTACCTCTTTCATTCTGTGACCTTCTGCAAGTTGCTTAATTTCTCCATGCCTCAATTTCTTCATCTGTAAAATGGAAAGAATAATCTGACCTATCTTATACAGTTTTTATTGTATTTAAATAAAGTATTATATTCAAAGCACTTATGACAATTTTAGGTACCAATTAAATAAAAGACAGCCTTTAATTACTGCTATTATGAAGTAAAGCCCCAGAGAGTGCCTTTGTTAGATGTCAGTGAAGTAAGGAGTTGGGTTCTCAGCTTTTCTAGCCTAGTGATTCACTTTTATCATGGCTTCCAAATTTAATCACCCCAAGTCTCTGAGAGGAGTTGAGCAAACTCATGAGTGACTAATGGAGCAATCAGAGCTCCATTTATAAAAATGACAGAAAAATTATTTTGAAGCAATTATTGAGGTGATTTTTTTTTTTCCCCCATGAAATCTCTTTTACCTGTAATTCTGTTTGCCTCTTCCATCTCCATCTTGGTTTCTGTGACTCAGAGAAGGGAGGTTTCAGTAGACCACAGAGGAGAAAAAAGCTTATTAATTGTCTTTGAATTCTCGAGCCTCATAAATATTAGGCAAGCAAGAAAATTCATTCAGTCAAGTCTGTTGTGGCCTGGTTGTTGGATAAATATAAAGATTTTCCTGCTTTGGGTAGAAAAAAGAGCTAAGGAAGATGGAAATGGATTAAACATGGATGTTATTCCCTGAAAAGAAGTTCTTTGCTCTGAAGCCTACTGCAAAGCTGAGCTCTGAGGAGGTGGTGATACAGGTCCAGGATTAATTTGGGACTCCAAAAGCAGTTAGGACCTGTGACTTGTTTTGCAGATGGATTTACTCATGTGCTGGGATGGCATAAGACCAGTTGACTAGGGATGATGGTATAGCATGATCTAATGTGGTGTGTCAAGGCATTTGAATTAACCACTTTGAGTTTCTTACAACTCTCAGAGTGACTTGGAAAAATCTTGTCATTTTCCTCCCAACTCAAAAGTGGCCACATTTTTTTTTTTTTTTGCTTCTTTCCATTAAGAAACAGAGACTAATTCCCTTCTCCATGAATGTGGGCTAATATAGTGGCATGGTTGACCAATGGAATGCATCTGAAGTGAGCTTCTGTGAGTTTTAAGGTCAGATAACAAGAAATTTTGCAACTTTCACTGGGATCTCTTAGAATGTTCTCTCAGGGGAAAGCCAGTTGCATGCAGTCTGATCATCTTGCTGGAAAGCCTATCTAGAGAAATCTTGAGACTTCTTGGATAGGGAAAGGGGCTCAGCTAAGCCCAGTCTGCCCTCTCTTTCCACCAAGACAACAGGTATGTGTCTAGCCGTCAACCACATAGCACCAAGTATTAATAATCCTAGGGGAGGCAGCCCCCCCAGCCCTTGAAGATCTGACCCACATGTCATAAACATGATAAAATGATTATTGTTGTGAGCCACTAAGTTTTGGGTTGTTTGCTTCATCACAGTAGATAACCAGTACTTACTTTTTCACATGCCCTCAGAATTACAGAAAGCAAGTGGATGAACTGTCTAGCTTTAGCCTGAAGAAACCTCTTGGATTTACAGACTGACCTGTGTGAAGATGATTATGCAAGCCCTATCTATAAAAGACTTTGTGGGGAAAGACTTTTATTCCTAAGTGTTAACAGGAAAAAAACCCACTCGTTTTGGTTATTCACAGCCAATATTAGCAGGGACAAAATCTGAGCAAGAAGCAAACGTTAATGCTGCCATGATCGTGTTTCTGGAGTTGTACAACATAGTGGCCCTGCCGCTCATTCATTCATTCTCCAAGACTTAGATACCACACATCAGTGGAAGGAGGGAACGTGGTGAGCCTTGATTTCACTGGGAAAATCCTCATATGACAGAGAAACCATGATTTGACTGAAAAATATCTTGAAGTGACTAAATTGGTTATTTGCCACTCAGAAAAATGGGGTTTAAAATAAGAATTCAGTCATCATAGAAAAATGAAACCATTTTTTTTAGCACAATTGCAGCTTGTGAAATCAATATGTTATAGTAATGAAATATATGAAACACAATGGGTAAGCCAATTAGAATATGTTCATTATCTGATTAGCTTATCTCTTCCTTCCTGGGTCCATTTATTCTTTTACAGTGGGAAATGTTCCTTTTGTTGTGATCAGAACACCTGGGTCTGCTCCAGTGTATAGTCTTGCTGAGAAATGAAATTAGTCTTCAGGCTATTTGGTTATCATGGGTCTGAACAAAAGTAAAGGAGTTATGTTGTTTAGGCCATGGTGCCCAACCTGATGACCCACATCTGCCCTGCAATAGAGGGACCTCTTTAGTGACCAGAACGTCTGTTCTGTGCTCTGCCCCCCAGTCAGCTTTGTTCTTGTCTATATATATGAAGTAAATTAAATTCCAACTCCCTGTTTGTCTTGCTTCTCCTTCTAATGAGACCATTCCACCAGTAATGGCAAGTTTAATCTATAGATACATTTATACTGTTAATTAAGTTATGCCCAAGGCCTGCCTGCTTTTGCCTTTGGAACCTAATACTGCTAAAGGGCTCTTTCCTCAGATAGCAGATTTAATTTATCATGTGTTGATTTTACTAATTTAACTCATTTCTCCCTGTTGCTTTGATGTTTTGTCTAAGAAGGTCACTCTATTTCCATCTAATCCTGCAACACTTTGAATGTAATGAGAAGTGCACTAGGCAAGAAAAATCCCAATAAATAAAAAAATGAGAATTATGATGCACTTTATATTAGGAAATTTCCTTTTTATATTAGGAAATTAAAGGAAGGGAAAATTTTAAGATCTCATTATAAATTTCTATACCTAGTAATTCAGCTATAGATTATCTTGTACAATTTGTAAGTTCTGTGTTTGAAAGAGCTTGGAGTTATCCCTATTTGCAGTTTTTACAGGAAAAACATGCTCCTTTGTTCACTAATTTATTAATCCAACATTGATTAACCCTGATTAAAATCATGCTTCAGTCTATGAAAGAAGCATAAATAATATATAAAATGATTTTCTTCTTTTTCTTTTAATTTATATCTGTGTGAGATGATGGATGTTCAGTATACTTACTATGAAAACCATTTCATGATGTATGTAAGTAAAATTGTGAACTTCTTAAGTAGTATTGCATGTCAGTGATATCTCAATGAAACTGGAAAAAAATATGTAAAATATAAGGCATGTGATAAAGCACATGAAATGCTCAACATAGTTAAATAGAGTGAAGTCTAAATTAAAACCCCAATGAAACACTACTGCATACCTACTAGAATGACCGAAACAGAAGACTGATGATACCAAGGACTGGCAGAGATAGTGAACAGCTGTGACTGGGCAAGTGTAAAATGGCACAACCACCTTGGAAAATTCTCAGTATCACTTAAAAGTTGAACATAAATTTATTCTATGATCCAGAAATTGCACTTCTAGATTGTATTCATTATCTACATTATAAATTACTACAACTTAATGGCTTAAACGAGCTTCCCTGGTGGCTCAGTGGTAAAGAACCCACCTGCCAATGCAGGAGACTTGGGTTCCATCCCTGGGCGGGAAGATCCCCTGAAGGAGGAAATGGCAAACCTCTCCAGTATTCTTGCCCGGAGAATCCCATGGACAGAGGAGCCTGATGGGCTACAGTGCATGAGGTCACAAAGAGTCGGACAGGACTTAGTGACCAAGCATTCAGGCGGCGCGCAATGGCTTAAACTACGGTAAACACTTGCATAGTTTCTGGGGGTTAGGCATTCAGAGTAGGCTTAATTGAGTGGTTTGCTTCAGGGTCTCCTTTTGGTTTCTGTTAATGTGGCAACCAGGACCTCAGTCACCTGAATGCTGGATGAGGCTGGAGGCTCTGCTCTATAGTAGTGGCATACTCACAAGACAGACAAGATGAAAATGGTGACTGGCAGGTGGCTTCAGCTCCTTGCCATTCGGATCCCACAATATTGCTGCTTGAGTGTCTTCCTGGCAGCTGGTGTCCCACCAGGGTGAATGATCTGAGAGAGAGCAGGTGGCAGCTTTTATGACCTAGCCTTTAAAGCCATACTTTATACCTTTTTGCAGTATCCTATTGACTGCATATAGTAGCCCTATTCAGTGTGTGGTATATATGTGTGTATGTGGTGGGGAGGGGTGCAACTACATAAGAGGCTAGGTATGAGGAAGCAAGGATCACTGGGTACCATCTTGGAGGCTCTCTACCACATAGGTGTTTATTCCAGAGAAACAAAAATAAACATCCACAAAAAACATTATGCAAGAATGTTCATAGGAGTTTATTTACATGCCTCAAACTGGAGACAGACCAGATGTTCATCAGCAAGAATCTAGATAAAGAAACTGGTATATTCACACAGTAGATACAACTCAGCAATAAAAAGGAACTAACTACTAATAAATGCAAAAATATTATGTAAGTAAAAGAGGAAATGTCTATAATGTATGATCCCTTTTATATACAATTCTAGAATAGGCAAAACTCTCCTTCAGTTCAGTTCAGTTCAGGAGCTCAGTCGTGTCCAACACTTTGCAACCCCATGAACCACAGCACGCCAGGCCTCCCTGTCCATCACTAACTCCCAGAGTCCACCCAAACCCATGTCCATAGAGTTGGTGATGCCATCCAACCATCTCATCCTCTATTACCCCCTTCTCTTCCTGCCCTCAATCTTTCCCAGCATCAGGATCTTTTCAAATGAGTTAGCTCTTCACATCAGGTGGCCAAAGTACTGGAGTTTCAGCTTCAACATCAGTCCCTCCAATGAACACCCAGGACTGATCTCCTTTAGGATGGACTGGTTGGATCTCCTTGCTGTCCAAGGGACTCTCAAGAGTCTTCTCCAGCACCACAGTTCAAAAGCATCAATTATTCGGTGCTCAGCCTTCTTTATAGTCCAACTCTCACATCCATACATGACCACTGGAAAAACCATAGCCTTGACTAGACGGACCTTTGTTGGCAAAGTAATGTCTCTGCTTTTTAATATGCTGTCTAGGTTGGTCATAACTTTCCTTCCAAGGAGTAAGCGTGTTTTAATTTCCTGGCTGCGGTCACCATCTGCAGTGATTTTGGAGCCCAGAAAAATAAAGTCAGCCACTGTGTCCAATCTTTTCCCATTTTTTTGCCATGAAGTGATGGTTCCAGATGCTCTCCTAAGGTGATATAAATCAGATCAGTGGTTTCTTCTCACAGGAGCAGGAAGTAGAATGACAGGGGATAGCTATAAAAAAGCTTTCCGGGTAATGAAGCCCTTCTGCCAAATTTGTAAGAAGCAATTCAGCAAGCACACTTATATTCTGAAGATTTCACTGTTGATAAATTATACCTCAATAAAGAATATAAGGCATAATCCAAGGATCACAGGAGAAATATGAACAAATGATAAGTTAAAATTGATGAGAGAAATTAATATAGAGTGGGGAAATGTTAATGGAGAAAGTAATAATTTTTAATAAGTCAAAATAGTAATTGTAGATAATTTTAATAAAAAATTAAATTTATTATTTTGTGTTAATAAATCCCATCATTTGGAGTAATTGACTTATGTCTTTTTCTTTTTGGTCTATTTTCCAGTCTTTCATACATTAAAAAAAAATCAATAGTAACATTCCATATATGAGATTTTATGAACTGATTACATGTGTGTATGGTTGGTTGGTGACAGTATAAATAGCTCCCAAGACTATTAAATTCTTTAAAAATATTATTTTCAGTTGCTACATGTCATTGTAGGACTATGACATGGTTTATGTAACTGTTTTGTTAGTGATGGACATTTGGGTTGTTTCTCATTATTTAAGTAATGCAATGGAGTTCTACTTAAAGATTTTTCTTTAGTATTGCTTTCTCTGAAATTTGACCCCTTTATGAGGAGTTAAATTTTTGTGTATATCTACTAATAATGTGTAGAAGGACATTTCACCAGCCTCTGTTTGTGTGGTAAGTATTTTGAACACTTTGATCATGTGTTTCTTAACCCTTGTAATTGAGAAGATGGCAGTTGAACTGAGGCTTGAAGAATGAATAGCATTTTAAATGTCAGTTGGGTTTCAAAAGTCAAAGCTAGGGAGGGTTATTTCTGCAGCATTCATGGCCTCGCAAGCAAAGTCATGCAGTGTCAAACTCACAGAATTGCAAGTAGCTTAATACAAAAGCTTGGAGCAGCGGGTCTCAATCTTCCCTATACAAGAGTATCACTTATGGGTAAAAACAAACAAACAAAAAAAAAAACAAACAGTGTAGACCAATAAACTCACACTGTTGGTAGAGAGCTCAGGCATTAGCAGGTCTAAAACTTATCAGGCGATTCCAATGTGTAAGCAAAACGGAAAACCACTGGTGTAGAGTGCAGCAGGATGGGATAGGATGCAATTATAGATGAAACTGAAAAGATGGAAACCAGATGTAGCAAGGCATCCTACTCTGGGACAAATTGCCTAGAAAGCACACTTTCTAGGGAGTTTGGCAGATGATGTTAGTGTTCTTCACTCATCACATCGGTGTCCTTCACCTTTCACATGTGCTCATGTGGGGTTACTCCCAGCAAACTGCTATCACTTGTAACTTCTTGTGGACAGGTTGCTCTCACACTGCCTGGCTCCTCCCTCCCCTTGCCAAAATCTGGAAATGCTTGGCAGTGTTCACAGGGCACTGTCCTTAAGCTCTGATTGATGTGATGGGATCCATATAGTCCTGCTTCTTCTCCCCTGATCAGGACAATTCTGAAGGGTGATTCTTCCACAGACTTTTTACCAACCAGGAGAGGGTGAGCTTGTGGTAGAAGTCAACCTATGCACCACTTCCTTCACAAAGAAGAAGTTCTCTGAAAGCAGCGTCAGTTGAAATAAGCAGTTGGCTTAGTCACTCAGCTGCAAGCACCTTATCTCATTGTAGACCGCGTGGTTTTTAGACCCCAGGGATCTACAAACACACTTTAAGTGGACTGACTTCCACTGTCTCCAGAGAGCCCTGCATTCATGTGCCAGTGTTACCCTCTATGGATGTACTTTTATTTTGCAGGCTTGCCTGGCCTCCTTCCTTTCCCTGTTCTGCTTCCTGCTTCCTGCTTCCTGGATTTTCCACTCTTATTAATGTAATTGACTCTCATATGACTCTTAGTGTCAGCATTTGCCTCCAGGGAACTCAATTAAAATAAGCAATGAGGACTGTATTGGAAGGTAGAACCCATGCATTAGAAAGATCATTCTGAAGAATGATTTAGAAAAATGGATGAATTTAGGTAGGAAATGAGATGAAGGACTATCACAACATCCCATCAACCAGGAAACTCAAGAGTCACCCTCCTCTGTGACTTATAGTTTTAAAGTATCCTTTCCTTGTCATTTTCAGAGCCCCTGCTTTTTGAGGTATAGAATCCATGATGTTAACTCAAGGACTGTGCCAATGTATCTAGACTAGAAATAGTGAGTTCCTTACAATTTGCAAACTAAAATTTCCTTTGTGAAATATGTTTTTTCCTTTAGATTGTAGCACTCACAGATTCTAAATTACATTTGTAAAGGAACTTAGGTATACCTTGACTCAGGCAAGTGATTAACGCTCTCTGGCCCTCAATTTTCTCACCTCTTGGATGAGGAAAAAGATTAAATGATGATTCCTAAAGTGAAAGTTGCTCAATTGTGATGATTCCTAAAGCCTCTTCTAGTTCTGAAATATTATATTCAACAGAGGCCACTAGATTACGTCAGTGAAAGAAGCATAGAACAGATTATTCCAGTAGCAACTGTCACTTCTCAAATTGACAAAAATCATACACATTATAAGAACAATTCTCTAGGAAGCTAACCTATGGCCATTTTTATTAATGATATGTTTACTGCCTTTAACTTTGCTTTGGAAATGGGTAACCATCTAATTGGGTTGATAAGGTCAGGTTGCAGGAGGTTTGGAAAGAGATTGGATAATATTTGTGAGTGTGTATATTTGCCTAGACATGGTTTTTGTCATGTTTATTGTACTTTAATGATTAGCTAGAAATAATAAGCCTGCTGTGTATGCTATTTTACTAATGTTCTGCCATTTATGGATTATTCTAAGGTAATTTAAAAATACAGAGAAAATATCATTATTTAAGAGTTCTTTTGGAAGAGGTGGATATATTTATACAATTAAATAGTAATTAAATAACACAATATTCCTCAAAACAGAGCTCACCAGTGTATACCGTTCATAGGAGGGCTTGTGAGGCTGGATGTGATGAGCTTTATTTTCCTGTTTTTAAGGAGAATATGAATTCAACTTAGGGTGATTTTGTGGCTCAAGAAAGGTGATTTAACAATGTGTAAATTATTTCTGCTCATCAGTTTATCACATCTTGTCCCTAACAACCCCGGAATATACTCAAATATTTCCCAGACTCTTTTGTGTTTCTTAGCTTAGTCAGGCAGAGATTTGAGCTTCACAGTTGTATCACACAGACCCTCCATGAGAGATGATTCCAAGTCTATTTTGCTTTGGACTTTTGTATCTGCTTTAGGTTCTTCAAGGAATACTTTCAAAATGATAAAAGGAGAATTGGGATATGTTTGTAGCATTTTTTCAATTTGGTTTTTTTCCCCATGGCTCCTCCCTCCCCTTGCCAAAATCTGGAAATGCTTGGCAGTGTTCACAGGGCACTGTCCTTAAGCTCTGATTGATGTGATGGGATCCATATAGTCCTGCTTCTTCTCCCCTGATCAGGACAATTCTGAAGGGTGATTCTTCCACAGACTTTTTACCAACCAGGAGAGGGTGAGCTTGTGGTAGAAGTCAACCTATGCACCACTTCCTTCACAAAGAAGAAGTTCTCTGAAAGCAGCGTCAGTTGAAATAAGCAGTTGGCTTAGTCACTCAGCTGCAAGCACCTTATCTCATTGTAGACCGCGTGGTTTTTAGACCCCAGGGATCTACAAACACACTTTAAGTGGACTGACTTCCACTGTCTCCAGAGAGCCCTGCATTCATGTGCCAGTGTTACCCTCTATGGATGTACTTTTATTTTGCAGGCTTGCCTGGCCTCCTTCCTTTCCCTGTTCTGCTTCCTGCTTCCTGCTTCCTGGATTTTCCACTCTTATTAATGTAATTGACTCTCATATGACTCTTAGTGTCAGCATTTGCCTCCAGGGAACTCAATTAAAATAAGCAATGAGGACTGTATTGGAAGGTAGAACCCATGCATTAGAAAGATCATTCTGAAGAATGATTTAGAAAAATGGATGAATTTAGGTAGGAAATGAGATGAAGGACTATCACAACATCCCATCAACCAGGAAACTCAAGAGTCACCCTCCTCTGTGACTTATAGTTTTAAAGTATCCTTTCCTTGTCATTTTCAGAGCCCCTGCTTTTTGAGGTATAGAATCCATGATGTTAACTCAAGGACTGTGCCAATGTATCTAGACTAGAAATAGTGAGTTCCTTACAATTTGCAAACTAAAATTTCCTTTGTGAAATATGTTTTTTCCTTTAGATTGTAGCACTCACAGATTCTAAATTACGTTTGTAAAGGAACTTAGGTATACCTTGACTCAGGCAAGTGATTAACGCTCTCTGGCCCTCAATTTTCTCACCTCTTGGATGAGGAAAAAGATTAAATGATGATTCCTAAAGTGAAAGTTGCTCAATTGTGATGATTCCTAAAGCCTCTTCTAGTTCTGAAATATTATATTCAACAGAGGCCACTAGATTACGTCAGTGAAAGAAGCATAGAACAGATTATTCCAGTAGCAACTGTCACTTCTCAAATTGACAAAAATCATACACATTATAAGAACAATTCTCTAGGAAGCTAACCTATGGCCATTTTTATTAATGATATGTTTACTGCCTTTAACTTTGCTTTGGAAATGGGTAACCATCTAATTGGGTTGATAAGGTCAGGTTGCAGGAGGTTTGGAAAGAGATTGGATAATATTTGTGAGTGTGTATATTTGCCTAGACATGGTTTTTGTCATGTTTATTGTACTTTAATGATTAGCTAGAAATAATAAGCCTGCTGTGTATGCTATTTTACTAATGTTCTGCCATTTATGGATTATTCTAAGGTAATTTAAAAATACAGAGAAAATATCATTATTTAAGAGTTCTTTTGGAAGAGGTGGATATATTTATACAATTAAATAGTAATTAAATAACACAATATTCCTCAAAACAGAGCTCACCAGTGTATACCGTTCATAGGAGGGCTTGTGAGGCTGGATGTGATGAGCTTTATTTTCCTGTTTTTAAGGAGAATATGAATTCAACTTAGGGTGATTTTGTGGCTCAAGAAAGGTGATTTAACAATGTGTAAATTATTTCTGCTCATCAGTTTATCACATCTTGTCCCTAACAACCCCGGAATATACTCAAATATTTCCCAGACTCTTTTGTGTTTCTTAGCTTAGTCAGGCAGAGATTTGAGCTTCACAGTTGTATCACACAGACCCTCCATGAGAGATGATTCCAAGTCTATTTTGCTTTGGACTTTTGTATCTGCTTTAGGTTCTTCAAGGAATACTTTCAAAATGATAAAAGGAGAATTGGGATATGTTTGTAGCATTTTTTCAATTTGGTTTTTTTCCCCCTTAGATAAGATTAATACATAGATAGGAAAGTGTATAATTCTTTCCTATATATTTTACATATATATATACACACACTTATGTAGCTACTTCCTGGACTAAGATATAAAGCAAGATTTTAAAAAATTCCCTCTCTTTTTTTCCAGTTAATTTTCCTCTATTCAGAGGTTATCACTGTTAAACCCAAGTTCTTGTGCCCTATGCAAAGTGAGGCCAAATAAACACAAACATTGGGGTTTGGAGCAGAGAAGGGATTATTGTAAGGGCCAAGCAAGGACTACAGGCAACCCATGCTCAAAAAGCCCAAATTCCCTGATGAGTTTCAAGAAAGATCTTAAAGGAAATTTTGTGGAGAGAGCTGTCGGGTGTGTGTATGTGTGTGTGTGTGTGAGAGAGAGAGACAGACAGACAGACTTTCTTCTGATTAGCTGGTGGTGAGGTCAGTTCAGTTCAGTTCAGTCGCTCAGTCGTGTCTGACTCTGCGACCCTGTGAATCGCAGCATGCCAGGCCTCCCTGTTCATCACCGTCTCCCGGAGTTCACTCAGACTCACGTCCATCGAATCCGTGATGCCATCCTGCCATCTCATCCTCGGTCGTCCCCTTCTCCTCCTGCCCCCAATCCCTCCTAGCATCAGAGTCTTTTCCAATGAGTCAACTCTTCGCATGAGGTGGCCAAAGTACT
>SJYX01019898.1:0-81544 GCA_006410675.1 Oreotragus oreotragus
GTTATTCTTCCTCAGCCCCTCCATTACATCCTGGATCCTCCAGATCTCCTTCTGGATTTGCCGGTTGAGTACCTCATTCTGAAACGGCCAGAGAGCAGGTCAAAGGGAGTTGCTACCAAGGAGGGTCCCGGTGGGAGCATTCCCACGCTCACGCGCGCAAACACGTCCCTCCAGCACAGGCCTTCCTCACAGGCAGCTTCTGTCTCTTCAGCTTCCAGAACTGTGGAAGAAGAGGGCTCTGTCATCACAGCAAAGAGCCCTCTTAAGTAAACCTGTGACCTCAGAACCAAGAGCGAGGACCTGTCCCTCTGACCCTGCCCCCACCCAGGGGCGCTCAGGATGGTCTTGGAGTGACTGCCCCTTTGGGTGGACACTTGGTAGTGGCCTGCTTTCCAGGGGCAAGAGCTTTGGGTTCACTGTCTTCTTTCATGGAAGAAGAGGGCTCTGTCATCACAGCAAAGAGCCCTCTTAAGTAAACCTGTGACCTCAGAACCAAGAGCGAGGACCTGTCCCTCTGACCCTGCCCCCACCCAGGGGCGCTCAGGATGGTCTTGGAGTGACTGCCCCTTTGGGTGGACACTTGGTAGTGGCCTGCTTTCCAGGGGCAAGAGCTTCGGGTTCACTGTCTTCTTTCACAGCCAAATAGCCCTTCTGTAATGCCCGCACCCAACTTCTGCCTAATTACCGCAAATTCCACTCAGTTACAGTGTCCACTCTTTGAAAAACGACAGCTTCCTTTATTTAGCATCCCCTGCACCCCCTACGCCTACCAGGGGCTGTGCTGAGTGCTTTGCACACAAGAACTCACTGCAGCTGCACAGCGCCTCTCTGAGGCAAGGATAGCAGTTGTCCCCACTTCAGAGGTGGAGAGGCTCACGCCCAAGCCCATCTGTCAGTAAGCAGAGTGGCCACCACCTGAATCTGGGTCTACTTGTCTCAAGAGCTGGCGCCTTGGCCACGATGCGCTCCTGTCTCCCAAAATGTGCATGTTGAACTGAGGCCTTCCCCACAGGACATGGTGGCGCGTGGGGCCTCTGGCCCTCACCTCATCCACCCAGACAGCTGCAAGGTTGGGTGGCAGGCTTTGTTACCAGGAGGAAAAAGGGGGAAGCAGGGTGTTAACTGCCTCAGAGAGACAGGGCTTACAAAGCAAGCTAAGGGAGTGGAGCTGGGGGAGAGAGAAGACAGAGGGAGGAAAAGACAATGCCCCCAGAGTGTCCACCCTCCTGCCTCCAAGCAGGCGTTCCTGACCCATCCCAGAAAGGAAGGCCTCTTTCCCATCTAAAAACTCAGCACTGTTTACATCTGTATGCCTGTTAAAGTCTCCCAAGCTTCAGCTTCTCTTTGTCCCCCATGACTGGACAGAACTAAAAAATGTTCCCACATTATCTTCACCCTGAAACTCAGAGTCTGCTTTAAGAGGCCCTGAACTCCAATACTTTGGCCACCTGAGGTGAAGAACTGACTCATCTGAAAAGACCCCGATGCTGGGAAAGATTGAGGGCGGGAGGAGAAGGGGACGACAGAAGATGAGATGGTTGGATGGCATCACCGACTCGATGGACACGAGTCTGAGTAAACTCCAAGAGTTGGTGATGGACAGGGAGGCCTAGCGTGCTGCAGTCCATGGGGTCGCAAAGAGTCGGACGCGACTGACTGAACTGAACTGAACCTTGTCTTTCATTCCAGGACCACCTCCTGGTTTTAAGTCTCTGAAATCTCTAAAGCATGAAAGGAAGATACTGCGGTCTCTCTTGGACCAAAGGAAGACAGGGGCCCCGCCTACCCGGAAGCCCCTTCACCTGGAGGTCCAAGCTGAGCTGCTCCCAGAGCTCCTCATGCAGGGCAGAGACCTCTGCCTCCAGGCTCTCATACTCCATGGTGCAGTTCGCCAGGGCCTGCAAGGGGAGGGCTCACTGAGAAGCCGCAAGTGCCAGACCGCCCCTCCTCGTCCTGCCTCGGGCCAGGGCGCCTGCGGTCTGGCAGGTCAGGGAAGAGGACACGGAGGGATGAGAGAAGGCACAGGGCTGAGACAGTCCGATGACAGCCAAACCCTGGCCTTAGAGGCGGTGCAGCCGCTCAGCCTGCCCAAATAGGGAGAAAACAGGATGCTCTCCATACAGGCTGAAAGGAGCTGATCTCACTGCTATGCCCTTGTGCTCTTCCCGTGTTGGGTGACAGAGACTAAAGGAGAGGGAGAGGAGTCCACTCTCAGGGGGCTAGACACCTTCCTCCCTTTGGGCTTCAGCTTTCCGGGGCCTTTGCTGCTGCTCTCTGCGTTGCAGGGCCCGCCTGGTGCCTCCTAGGAAGTACCCAGGGTGGCATGTTGCCAGGGTCCTGGTCTCCAGAGAGGGGAGAGAAGGGGTGCGCAGCAAAGCTGTTGAAGCAGCCGAGAAAGTAAGTGGCCCTCAACTTCACTTTGTCGTGAACAAATCCTGGTGCAGGTGTGGCTTGTGGGAAAGAAGGCAAGCTCCCTGGTGGAGACTCGGTGGGATGAGGAGGCTTGCTGCCACTTTGCTAGGCAGCGTTAAGGGCTCTGTTTACGCCCCTCCCAGACGGCTTGCTCTTGCCCCCGGGGAGACGGGGACTAGGGGAGCCCAGGCTGGGAGGGGTGGCTCCCGAGCAGGGCAGGAGCACAGCATTACCGTGGTCGCCTGAGACAGCTCCACGCGGATGCTGATGAGCTGGTTCTGCAGCGACTCCTTCCTGTGCAGCAGTTTCTCTGGGTAGGCGGGCTGGCTTCCAAACATCTCCAGTTCCTGGTGGGTCCCCATCAAGGCACTTTCCAGACTCTCCTGAAGAAAGGCAGGGGAATGCTATGAGGAGCCCTGTTAACTCTGCACTGGGGCTTTCGGCAGCAAGGGCTGGCGCACAGGGGCTCAGCCAGGCAGCTTAGCGGAGGTTCCCTCACACTGGCCAAGATCCCCAGAGGAGCTTCAGCAGGGCTGAGTAAGGGCAGGACAGAGGTTTGGGGAGGGACAAAGCTTCACCAGCTGAGTTAGGGTGGAGGAGCCACCTACCCTTTCTCTGGGCCAGCCCCCGTGTGCCCACTAAGGACCACCCCATGGCTCTCACCTTCTCAGCTCGCAGCTGCTGCACCAGCCGCTCCTGCTCCCGCACCGCCTTGTTCTGCTCACACAACTTGCCCAGCAGCTTCTAGGGTCCCCAAGGGGGAAGGGAGGGAGAGAGAAGGAAGTCAAGGACATGGCCTGATGGAGACCTGGGAACTGGATGAGCAGGACTGGGCCTCTGGATACCACCTCCTTCCCCCTGCCCAGGAAGCCTGGCCCTTCACCCTCATCTTGGAGGCTCCTGGGAACAGGAAGTTGTCTTCACCTTGGGGCACTCCCCAGAGACCCGTTGGGGGAGGAGATGGACTTATTCTCTGAGGAAGCCAGTCAGCTTGATCTGGGAGAGGGCTGAGAGCTAAATGTCGAGTTCCTGCTCGCCCCTTCTTTTGGGGGTGCCAGTTCACAAGGGGCTGAGGAGATAACACGACCTCGCCTCCCAGACCTCCAGGTATGTACGGATCGGAGGTGTACGCCAGTTTCCGAACAAGTTTTAGTAAAACCAGTGAACAACGTACACTGGTCCTGAGGCCCATGGGACCCTGATCTTCCTTCCTCCTTCCAGAGTCTCAGGACGGCTGACGCTGGGGTCCCTTCTGAGGTCTGGTCCTGGCCTGCACGGAGCCTGTGCCCTGCCTGCTGGGCAGATCCGCCACCCACACAAGGCCAGTGGAAAGAGGCAGGAGAGGCCAAACTTGTTTCCTGGGGAGACGTGTGCCTTCCTGTGTCCACACCTGTGTTCACGCCACTCCTCAAACACCCCCTTGGCTCCCTTCTATGGACCAAGAATCTTGTCCAATCTATCTTGTCCTCTGGGTCCTTTACTTCAAGATTGGCTCATATGCCACCTGCTCGTGTCCCGGGCCCACCAGCTAGCGTGGCGCCCAGCTCTGCCCTCCTGCAGGCCCCGGGACAGGTCTGCTGAGACAGAGCCTCCCACTGCCCAGAAGCTCCCTGAGCAGGGACCAGGCTGCAATCTTCTTTCCAGGCACCTGGGGCCACTTCCTACCAAAGTCTGTGTGCCTGAAATAAGCACGGGCCATTTCTATAGATAAGAGGGCCTCATACTCAGGGGAAAAACACACAGCCACGATGCCAGGTAGGGTGAGTGGTGAGGATGAGAAGGGACTGAGGGGGCTTGGGCAGAGAGCACTGTCTCTGCAGGGAGACGGTCAGGGACCAGATGTGTGAGGGGCCACAGGGGATGAGAGGGGGTGCAGGAAAAGCCCCCACGGAGAGAGCTGGGATGAGGGGGCAGTGGTGGGGCCAGTGGGGCGGAGGGAGCAGTAAGCTGCTCTTACGTCTGTGTCTTGCTCGTTCAGCTTGTAGGTATGGAGGCTGTCCTGGAACACTTCTGGGTACGGAGGGACCTGCAGGAACAGGAGATCGGTTACTGCGGCAAAGGCAGGGTGTGTGGGCACAGGAGAGCTGACGGTCCCGCCTTGTTCCTGCCACCGGCCACAGCCTTCCAGCTCAGGCAGCATCCACTCCAGAACCCGAGCTGAGCGGCGCTCTGCCCACTGGAGAGCAGGGGACGGCCCGGCTGAAGCCCGCCCCAGCGGTTCTGGAGGGGCTCCAGCGCCAGGTAGCTCCCAAACGGCTCACGCGTAACAACCATGGGAACAACAGTTAAGTCTCGGCTGGTTTTGAGGATAAGACCTGGGAGAAGGAAGGAGCATCAGAAGCATCTGAAAATGACTGCCCTAGTAGATGGCGTGCCAGTCCCAGGGACTGGGCCTAAACTGGAGGCACCTCTCGGCCTGGCAAACGCGCCTTCCACTGGTGACACGTGCAGCAAACAGCCCCTCTGCACAACAGTGTCAGCGGACGGCTCCACACCACACCCCCATGCTCCCCACCCCAGCGACTGGTAAAGCAGACACCAGACGCGAGAAAGGAGTCCTGGACCCTTCGTGATCCCCGGCACGGCATGAGATGTCAGGGCTGGCTGTGCTGATGGTTTGGGGAATGAGCCCGCTTCACCCGCAAACATGAAGAATGGAGGCGACCCCAGGAATGAAAGGAGGAAGGCCGGGCTGAGCCCGGGGGTNAATCCCAGGGACGGGGGAGCCTCGTGGGCTGCCGTCTATGGGGTGGCACAGAGTCGGACACGACTGAAGTGACTTAGCAGCATGCTGAAATCTCAGTGGCTCATTCCACGTGGCCATTTTGGATTGGCTGGGAGCTCCATGTTGCCACTGTCATCTTTGCCCCGGCACCCAGTCAGATAGGTCAACCGCTACGCGCAGGTGGCTGGTCATGGTGGCAGAAGGAAATGAACATTTGACAAAAGTCATACTAGATCTTCTGTCTGAGGCTTGCCCTCTTGGCTTAAGTAAAGGACATAGGGACATATTTTATTTCTGCTTACTATTTTTTTTTCTTTTGCCAAAGCAAATCATGTGCCCAGGACTGAACTCCAAAGGATAGAAAAATGCATTTCTTCCACTTGTCCAGAAAGAGAGACAGAAGAAGCAAAGAGAGAGAGAGAGAGAAAGAGAAGAACACTTGTGAATTGCTCTATCACAGAATACAACTAATATTATTAGGAATCTCAGAATATTGTGAACACAAAGATTCATTTTTTAAATTTTTAAAATAAGCCATATTAAAAAGTTGGCTTAAAGAGCTGCATTGTTGTGACACATGTTGGCATGAGTTACTGCACCAACACAAATTCCTGCTGCTGCTGCTGCTAAGTCGCTTCAGTCGTGTCTGACTCTGTGCAGCCCTATAGACGGCAGCCCACCAGGCTCCCCCATCCCTGGGATTCTCCAGGCAAGAATACTGGAGTGGGTTGCCATTTCCTTCTCCAATAACATAAATCCCTAATAGGATACTAAACAATTGATTATGTAAAACTTAAAAGGTAGAATTTTATATTTATCATTGTTCATTTCACCTTTTTANGGCTCCCCCATCCCTGGGATTCTCCAGGCAAGAATACTGGAGTGGGTTGCCATTTCCTTCTCCAATAACATAAATCCCTAATAGGATACTAAACAATTGATTATGTAAAACTTAAAAGGTAGAATTTTATATTTATCATTGTTCATTTCACCTTTTTAATTTCAGCATAGTACTTGTCTCCCTAGTAGATATTCCTTCCAACTTGCCATCAGTATAACTACAAATGCCTGGTGCTTTTATTTAAATCAGAATAAAAATATTGAAAAGTGCAGCTTTGATTATGGAACCTTGTGATCTGTCATTAGTGATGATAACCTTGGAACAGGTTGACATCAAATAGTAAGCATTCTCTTGTCATAATTGTTCAGCTGTTTGTGAATGCACATGAAATAAACATTGTCTGGCCAATATTTTCCATCTTAAAGATGGTTGTTTCATTTCAGTTTGCATATAATTTCACATGATAACATGTAACTTAAGTGGGTTAGTATAAGGTGGGTTTGTTGCTCTTTTATAGCCCTTGGATTTTTTTTTTTTTTGGTGTAACAAAAGATATCATAAATATTTCCCCAAAAATATAAGAAAAAATAATCTAATTGGATGTTCAGTAAAACGTGTAATTTGAATCTAGTAAGAAAGGACCTTTCATAAGAAGGCAGATTTTCAGGGAGAATATCTTAAGAAAAGCAAAGATTCATGTGGTCTTTTGCCAAGCCTGGTGAGAAGAAGATCTGACATACTCTACCTTGCAGTTTGGGTGTCAGGGAATCAGTAGCACCTTAAAAATAACCACAACAGGATAAAGGATGGGAGGAAAAAATAAACACTGTTAACAAAATAGTTTATTAAGGAAGGAAGTAAAATGAAGCACACTGAAACAGTCATGTGCAGAATAAATATAGAAATGCATATTTTCAGAGACACACTGGGAAAAAACCAAACCCAAATATACGAAAGGAATCCAAGGATAGAAATAATAGCTAAGTGGGCTGAGATATTATCTATTGTTCAGAGGGAAAAACCTCATACAGAAGGATAAATGTTGAAAATAGAGCTGAACACAGAGTGGGAAGAAACCACTTTGACCAAAACAGGTATATAAAGTAGTGGATCAAGCTCCTCAAATTCTAGAGTGGTATGGGAAGGCTAACCATGCTTTTTAAGGGTTTGGAGGAGTTTGGGGAGTGTATTAGAAAAGGAGTTACCAGTTTTTACTACAGCTGACATGAATAGACAATGAAAAAGTTTAAGAAAGAACTGTTTATAGGACTAAATTTTACACTGCTCTTCTTCTTTTAGGTAATGGTACAGATACTCTTTGAGCCAAGGGTTTAAAATATTGTATAATTGTTTATGTAATATTTGAGATAGACATAAGCTTTCACACTCCTTTAGACCAGGGTCAGCAAATCTTTTCTGCAAAGGACCAGACAGTAAATATTTTGACTTTTTGAAGCATATGGTCTCTGTTGTAACTACTCATCATAGCCCAAAAGCAGAGATAGTACCTAAATGAATGAGTGTGGCTGAGTTCCAATAAAACTTTATTTACAAAAGCAGGTGGGAAGCTGGATTTGGCCCAGGGACTTCAGGGCACCGATCCCTGCTCTAAGCCAGAAGTTACTTCCAGATGGTAAAATAACTGATTCCTGCCTTCTGTTCTGTTCATTCAAAATAAATAGTCCTTACTGTCAATCCTGTTGACTTTATAATGTCGATTTGTCCTCAATGGAACAGGTGAGCTGAGCACTTTAATAGAGTAAAATGCCTTTTCTGAGCCATGTGGGGTTTTTTTCTTTAGAGAGGGCTTCCATGTTCTAGACGTGAATTAACACTTAACTACTGGAAGTTAAAAAACTCCACCTTATTTGTACTTCAATAAAAACTACTATAATTAGAGTTCCCAGGCTCCAAGTCTACTAGAGTTTAACTCAGGGAAACCCAAGTCTCAATATCATTTCAACTCAAAATTCAGGCAACAAAGTGGAGCCCTAACCTAAAGATTCTTGTTAATCCAGTGGCACCAAAAGGATCCCAGGGTGTGGTTTCTTTCCTTGGTGAGTTTACAAAACTACCAATGGATGGTTACCTTTCAGTTTCTCAGAATAGCTTTGGAGTAGAATTCTAAGATAAGCAGAACCAAATGGAATTGAATTACTGTTTATATTTTTACTCAGTGTCAGGGGCTTAAAGATGTCACTATCTTGACAGGTAAACTTCTCATCATTCCTTCCTTTGGATTATAATATGCCTGGATTGCCCAGTAGGAACAACCATTCAATCTTTTCAAGTTTTGTTTTTATCTCTTGAAAAGTCCTTGATCATCAAGCTATTCAAAAGTAATGCTTTTGTTGACATGACACTTGGCAAAGTAGATGCATCCCTACTAGCTTCTTTCTTTTTCCTTTTTCCGAAAAGGAAGTCTTTTTGTTCTTTTGCCCACCTTAAAAAAAAAAACAAAAAACTCAGGCTCTGGGTGAAAGAATAATTAGAAAACACAATCAATTTGTGTCTTCTTTTTCTTTGAATCCTATGTGGTATCTAGTGCAGTGCCTTGTACAAAATAGATGTTTAGTAAATGTTTCTTAGAAGCCTCCTAGAAGCCTTATGTATTCAACTCCATGAAATATCATTTATTTGGGAATGATTAATCACTTAGCATTCTGCAGTGTACTCATAATTATATATTTATTTGCCAGTGAGAATCCTGCTGCTAAGTCATTTCAGTTGTGTCCGACTCTGTGCGACCCCAGAGATGGCAGCCCACCAGGCTCCCCTGTCCCTGGGATTCTCCAGGCAAGAACACTGGAGTGGGTTGCCATTTCCTTCTCCAATGTATGAAAGTGAAAAGTGAACGTGAAGTCGCTCAGTCATGTCTAACTGTTCGCGACCCCATGGACTGCAGCCTACCAGGCTCCTCCGTCCGTGGGATTTTCCAGGCAAGAGTACTGGAGTGGGTGCCATTGCCTTCTCTGGTGGGAATCCTGATACCTGTCTAAATGATTTTCACTGCATTTGATAGACTGCATTGATACATATTGGTATACAAAGAGCTCTTTTCCTTAAGTTTGCTCTAGATAATGGTCTCCTAAAACTTCTTTTAATCCTTAAATAATAACATAATGTGTTCTTCATATACCTGGAGACCTTAACAATCCAAAAAATAAACAAACTTGCAAAATTTGAGAATTGAAAAAGGTCAAGAAGTGAACTTTTGTAAATATGTGAAATTTGATGAATAGAGAAATATTTCCATTTTTTTTCTTACAAGTAATTTGAGTATTTTTGACCAAACCTTTTATACTATACTATTGTGATAATTTACATTTTGGATTTTATGTTTTTAGAAATGGCAAAGCTGAAGGTTACTCTGGTAGACTTCTTCTATTTAGGAATGTTTTGTTTTTAAAAAAAAACAAACAACCAAATATAAAGGAATCAGTTTTACAAAATAGTAAACAATGGGATGGTTATTCACCTAATGAGGTCATTCTTGCTTTGCAAAATAACTCCCTGCAGAGTTTCTGTAAAAACACTGTCCTCTTCCTGTCCCTCTCTGACACTATACATTTGTTTACTGACAATTTCTTGCTAAATGATGGAAGAGGAAGCTGGGTAGAGAAAATTTGGCTAAATTATTAAGAGACTCTCAACTGAAGATCAATCTAATAAGAGATGACTAAAGCAATAATGTGATTAAAAGGAAAATATCTATTTTCCATTTACCCTTATTTATGGTATAAATAAAGACAGATTGGTATTTTCGGCAGCTCTGCTTCCACATCAGACTTCCTGGCCCCTTGGTTTATCAGTGCTAGTTTGGGTGCTGGTTTTGAGTGAAAGTGAAATAATAAATACCTTACATGCTAGCACTAAAGGGGTATCTACTGCTCACAGCAACAAGAAGTGTTGGTTTTTAGACTACCACTATCTCTAAAAGATGGAGATTTGCTATTTAAGTTTCTTAGACCCTGCATCCTATAATTTCCTTTGCCCACTAGAATTCAGTAGAAAGTTTCATATTTGAAAAGAAAAATTGAAAAATTCCTGGCAAAGGATTGTTTCATTTCATTATTGTCTTTTCTACTCAAAGATCTATTTTTAGGAAATTAGCATGAGTGAGACTAACTGAAGAAAAAGACAGGTAGCTAATTAATATAAAAAATATTATTTCTATCAACTAATTTTTTTCCTTCTTTTTATATTACTCATGTTTGTGTATAGCTATAATAAACCAATGGGTTTTAAAAGAATAAATAAAAGATTAAAAGGAAATGTAACTCAAAACTAAAGCACTTCAAAAAGAAAAGAAAAATGTAATATTCCCTAAGATAACTGCTGTCCTTTTTTCTTCTTCTAACCCATGATCAATGGGTTTCTCTCAACGCAGTGATTTTGCAGGGCATCTTTGTTTCTTGGCCCCTGAAACACTGAGGTCATGTTTAGATAAGATCTGGAGGAAGAGAAGGCAAAGGGAAGTATCAGATAACTATAAATCTGATGCCGTTTAGAGTAGACAAAATCTATAAATTGTGAAAGATCATTATTATTTTAAAATTGCTGGATTTACATAAGATAGAATCTTAGGTCTAATGTCCTGTTGAAAACAGGCAAGAAGAGCTAAAAAAATAGGAGTTCTTTAAACAGGGAGGAATGTTTGACAATTTGTTGTTGATGTGGTAAAGATTCCAAGAGGAAGAGATAGTAGTAGTGAAATATATACCAAATGCCCTCACCTCCCATCTCCCCTGTCTATCTTGTAACTTCAATTTCTTCCTCTACGTGGAATTNAAAAAATAGGAGTTCTTTAAACAGGGAGGAATGTTTGACAATTTGTTGTTGATGTGGTAAAGATTCCAAGAGGAAGAGATAGTAGTAGTGAAATATATACCAAATGCCCTCACCTCCCATCTCCCCTGTCTATCTTGTAACTTCAATTTCTTCCTCTACGTGGAATTCTTCCTTTCAATCTCTAAACATGTTTAGGCCTCTCCCATCTGGGAAATTACACTCCCTTGATCTTGAATTTCAATTTAAGCTACTATCCTGTTTTTCTCTTTTCCTGTTGGCTAAGTTTCCGGAGAGACAAGGCTTTATTCAGTCCATACCATCTTACATCTGCACTTCATTCCTACCTCTATCTCTCATTCCTTAGCCTGGGAATTTTTTCTGCATTTCCCAAATCTAGTGCACCCTTTCAGGTGCCTTTTCTGTTAATTAACACAGAGGTATGTATTGCCTCTTATATTAAATCTATCCTACTTCCAGATTGATGAGTTATTTGCATGTCTCTTTCCATAGAATGTATGTCCCCGGAGGGCCAAGACATTTAAGTTGAAACCTTAAGATGATCTCAGTGCCTGACCCACAGAGGTGTTTAAGAAATGTTTGCTAAATAAATAGATTTTCCCTACTGGACTGCAAATGATTTTCAGGAATGCGGGAGTAGCAGGGCATTCATACAGACTTGTATTGTTGGTTTGTTTAAATGATGTGGCCTGTCTTCCCACATGGTTTGGGTTTGAGGGGCTCATTTCCTGTTTCTTTTAAATGGTTTCTTGCTCTAAACCCCCCCTGCAAATTCAGCCCCCCTCATTCTGAAGTCTCAGGCCTTCAGGAGGCCTCCCAGTCAGGTCTGGTGGTGATACACATTGCATTGTTTGCTTAGCCACCCGGGTGTTTCCCCCCTTTTGAGGGGGAGGAAGCAGCTACAAGAAAACCCTGGGGAACCCAAATGCGGCCTCCATTTCCAGGCAACTGGGGCTGGTTCCAGTGCAACAATGGCTGGGAATTCTAAAAGAGCAGCTGCTGCACAGCTTTCCTAGCTAGCATTCCCATCAGATGTGTCCCTTGCTCTACTTATGTTTTTAAAATTATTATAAATCAATATAACCATCATCTAAAATTCTGGAAGATTAAAGGAAAAAAGTCATTCCTAATGTCTTATATGAAAACTTCTTATGTATAAATCGTCCTCTTATGTATAAATGGTCCTCAATAATTCTTTTCACAATCATTAAAAAAAAAATACGGTTGTAATCAGAGTGCCTGCTTTTTTCACTTCGTGACTCTTAAGCATTCTCTGTTCAACATGATCCTATAAATCATTATTTAAGACCAAGCCACTTTATACATTACAATGAAGAATTTGGTCCCATTGTCATCCCTGAGGCTGGTGGGCCAGGAAGTTCTCATGATGCAGTAGGTAAGGACACAGCTTCCTACAACAACTATTCTCTATGTTCTGTGCTTCTACCAGTAGAGGTAAAGGCTACCACATGGATCAGACTGGGCTTCCCAGCTGGCTCACTGGTAAAGAATCTGCCTGCCAAAGCAGGAGGAGACACAGATTCAAAGCAGGAGACCAGGGTCCGGAAGATCCCCTGGAGGAGGAAATGGCAACCCACCCCAGGATTCTTGCCTGAAAAATTCCATGGACAGAAGAGCATGGAGTTGCAAAGAGATGGACACAACTGAGCGACGGTGCACGCACTTGGGTAGATTGCTTTCCTGCAGCAAAATTTGCATGGTGGCGGTGGTTTAGTCTCTAAATCATGTCCAACTCTTGCGACCCCATGGACTGTAGCCCTCCAGGCTCCTCTGTCCAAATTTGCATAATTTTACCTAGTTATTCCAGCCTCAAGAGAATTATATATGCAGATAAAATTTTATGTATCCTAATATTCATTTTAGTGTTACTTTTTATAACACTAAAAATCAGTAACAATCTAAAATGCCCAACAGTAGAGAAATGGCCAAATAAAAATATAACAGGATGATCTGAAACTGAATATATGAGTACATGCATATGTAGACACTCAGCTGTGTCTGACTCTTGCAACCCCATAGCCTTTAGCCCACCAGGGTCCTCTGTCCATGGAATTTTTCAGGCAAGAATACTGGAGTGGGCTGCCATTTCCTCCTGCAGGGGATCTTCCCAATCCAGGGATCGAATCTGTGTCTCCTGCTTTGGCAGGCGGATTCTTTACCACTAAGCCACTGGGAAGCCTGACTGACTATATGCAGAAGGCAAAAAAGAGAGAAAGAAGAAAGAAGAATAGTTGCTTATTGAGTGTGGTGAAGTCATTAATTCTGGTCACCGTGTACTTTCAGTCCCTCTCCTCCCCTATTCTAGACACATGGTAGGGTTGTACTTCCTGGCCTTTTAGTAGTTGGGTTGTGAGATGGAAGGAAGTGTATTAGTTCTGGCTGATGAGTTACAAGAGAAAGTGATGCGTGTTACTGCCAGACTGAGCATTTTCTTACTAGAATAATTACTTTCCAGTGCTCTCTTGTCCCTGTGCCATGACAATTTGCAAGGTTTGTTTGAGATGGCAGATAGTTCACCAGTAAGAGAAACGGAACAGAGTTTCCAGCTAACTTGGGATGGACATACAGAGTGCGTGAGAAGTAAATCTATGCTGTTAGAATAAAGATTTTTTAAACCACAGCATAAGCTAGTCTACAGGGATTCATACAAATGCTGAATGTAGGAAGGAGACTATTGTGAACATTTACATGGAAAATCTCATTTAATCCTTAGAACAGTGAGATAGCTATTCTTATTTTTTCAATTTATAGATGAGGAAACTGAGGTTTATAGTATAATAAATTGTCCAAAGTCTCATCTCTTGGAAATAGCAGATCTGGACTTGAACCCAAGTTTTGTTTGACTCTGCACACTGAGACATTCTTGTAAGTTTACAGAATATTGCTTAAAAGATAAAATAACAAGGCTGCTCAGAATCAGTTCAGTTCAGTTCAGTCGCTCGGTCGTGTCCGACTCTTTGTGACCCCATGAATCGCAGCACGCTGCTCAGAATAGGTAGTGACAATTAACTTCCACTATTTTGTATTCTGAAAGGGTAGTTTCAGTGTTATGTTAGGAAATCCTCAAATGGTTTCTTTCCAGGTGGGACTGGATGAAGCAGCTTCTTCCTCCTATAGTCTTCAGGCCTATAGCGTGACCTCTTTCAGAAACACAAAGACCTACATCTGGCTAGAGTTTCTGAGGCTCCCAACTCCAGATCTCTGTACCCAGGGTGTATTCTTGCATGTTTGTGCATAAAGTTTAAGTAAAGCCTGGCGTGCAAGAGATCAGGCTCAGGCGACAGACTGCCCTGCTTGGACACTTAACATCCTTGAGATCTTGTTAAAGTTACTCTCTCAGCCTTGATTTCTTTTTCTGTAAAATTCAAATACGGTTAATAGCAAACCTCAGAGGTTACTGTGAGGATCAAATGAGGTAATGTCAAGTGCTTAGAACAGTGCCTGGAACACCACAAGCGTACACCCACACTCTCTCTCTCTCACGTATTCTGATTCCTTTGTACCTTCACAAACAACCACTGCAAAGTAACCCTATCACCGTTTGAACATGCTGAAGGTTTTTTTCCCAGCAAGAGGAAAAGAGTCTTAAAGTGGTGAGTTTTTATTTTGTTGTGTTTTTTAAACCACATCAAGGATGCAATACTTTAAGGAGGGAGGTCAGCAGTATTCAAAACGCAGGGAGCAAAAAAAAACACAGGGAGTGTTCGTTCTGAAAACACTTGCAAGATTCTCTTCTAAACCTCATTTCAATCCCAGGTTCTCACCTTTCCTCCACCAACACAAGGGGAGGCCTTTTCTGATACAGAGGGAAAATAAGACATCAAATATGTCTTTTTGAACAATAATTTTTCTTGGAAATTTTCTTGTTGAAAATTATTTTTAGGGTTATTTTGCAAGTTTGGTTAAGGGCAATTTTTACTAAGATAAACGAGCTTCCTTTTGAGTGTGGGCACTTCATTTCCCCTCCCAGATCTTATCTGCCTCTTATCTGTGAAATGAATGGATTAGAGTTGATAAGTCTTTCTATATCTGGTGTTCTTTGATTCTGCCATCCCGTTTCATCTACTCCATAGGAATGTAGATCTGGAGCCGGTTTGTGCTTTAGATTGTGGACTAGGAATCAAGCCCCAGCTCCCCCACCCACCTCCCACTCCACACCCCTCCAACTGCCTGGGAATTAAGGGAAAAGAGGCTTGTAACCCTTTTATTTGACGTTAGAGCTCTCCGTGGCATTAACCTGTTGTTGCTGGTCTAACGTGTGGGACAGAGGAAATGTGCTTCACAGCTGTAAACAGGGGTAGTGAACAAGTGCGTTTTCTTTTCTGTTTTCCTTCTTGCCAGGGGTGAGACGGGGGAGGAGAAACAGTGGTCTTTGTTGTGAAGCCCTAGTTCCAAACTTCAGCCTAGAGGAATGTTTAAGTTCTGAAAAAAAGTTAACGGAGAAGGCCTGCAATGATGTACTTCTAGTCACAACAAGAGGGTAAGAACGTTCCAGGCGCTGGATTGAAGAGACACAAAAGTCAGGAAGTGACCCTTTCGTCGGGATTTCAGAGGCCGCGGACGAGAAACAAAGTCCTCTCACAACTCGGGGAACTTCGGGCCGTACCATCCCGAGGGGCAGGGGTGGCGGAGCCGGGGGTGGGGGGAGTGGGGGCGGGGCGGGNAAAAAAAACACAGGGAGTGTTCGTTCTGAAAACACTTGCAAGATTCTCTTCTAAACCTCATTTCAATCCCAGGTTCTCACCTTTCCTCCACCAACACAAGGGGAGGCCTTTTCTGATACAGAGGGAAAATAAGACATCAAATATGTCTTTTTGAACAATAATTTTTCTTGGAAATTTTCTTGTTGAAAATTATTTTTAGGGTTATTTTGCAAGTTTGGTTAAGGGCAATTTTTACTAAGATAAACGAGCTTCCTTTTGAGTGTGGGCACTTCATTTCCCCTCCCAGATCTTATCTGCCTCTTATCTGTGAAATGAATGGATTAGAGTTGATAAGTCTTTCTATATCTGGTGTTCTTTGATTCTGCCATCCCGTTTCATCTACTCCATAGGAATGTAGATCTGGAGCCGGTTTGTGCTTTAGATTGTGGACTAGGAATCAAGCCCCAGCTCCCCCACCCACCTCCCACTCCACACCCCTCCAACTGCCTGGGAATTAAGGGAAAAGAGGCTTGTAACCCTTTTATTTGACGTTAGAGCTCTCCGTGGCATTAACCTGTTGTTGCTGGTCTAACGTGTGGGACAGAGGAAATGTGCTTCACAGCTGTAAACAGGGGTAGTGAACAAGTGCGTTTTCTTTTCTGTTTTCCTTCTTGCCAGGGGTGAGACGGGGGAGGAGAAACAGTGGTCTTTGTTGTGAAGCCCTAGTTCCAAACTTCAGCCTAGAGGAATGTTTAAGTTCTGAAAAAAAGTTAACGGAGAAGGCCTGCAATGATGTACTTCTAGTCACAACAAGAGGGTAAGAACGTTCCAGGCGCTGGATTGAAGAGACACAAAAGTCAGGAAGTGACCCTTTCGTCGGGATTTCAGAGGCCGCGGACGAGAAACAAAGTCCTCTCACAACTCGGGGAACTTCGGGCCGTACCATCCCGAGGGGCAGGGGTGGCGGAGCCGGGGGTGGGGGGAGTGGGGGCGGGGAGGGCCGTGGAAACTGACGGCTCGGCTCTCAGCGAGCCGGGAGTAAACTGCGAATTTCCACGCTGAAAAGACTCAGTGTCCGCCGATCCCCCGCCCTGAAGTGGAAACGGGGTTCGGCAGATCCTCACTGCAGAGTCTGCCGAAATAGAAGCCGGGGTGGCCCTGGCGAGAGCCGGCCTCCTGAATCCGGGCCTGTGCGCGCCCAACCGGGCCGCGCGCCCGGGTCTCTGGATGGCGTGCCGGCGCAGCCCATCTGCGGCCGCGCGGCGGGGAGGAAGCCGGCCCGGGCGATGAATGGGGCTTTGTTCGCGGGCAGCCAAAGCTGCCCTCGGCAGGCCCAGATCGCACAACGGAGGCTGTATGCGAGCGGAATGGAAATAAGCCTGCGGGCCTCCCGAAGGAGCCCCGTCCCCTTCCCTTCGCCGAGCAGAGGAATGCTGGCAAGCCGGAAAGGAGCCCTCGCCGGGAACGCTGCTCTCGCGGCTCTGAAACCCCATTGAGAAGAGCCCTTTGATGCAATTAAAGCGCATTTCATTGCAGGCCGGGGAGGAGGGAAGGCCCATCCAGCTTTTTTTCTGTCTCGAGCGTGTTCGTGTGTGCACCTTTGTGGGGCGGGCGACTTAGAGAGCAGGCAGGAACTGGAGCCGCGTCTCTCGCAGACATTCTGTAACTTCGTAAAGAAGCACCCATAAACAGATTGGTTTTCACCGTGGGTGGAACCCAGTTTGAACAACATCCAGGCTGACCTGCAGGCCAGAGTTCCTGCTTTGAAAGACTCTTTGGTAAAACTCACACCACCTGCCCTGCTGTAAAGGTTTAGGCGGACAAGAAATTGCGTTTGAAGGAGGAAGTTGTTTTTGAGGTCATTGCTCCCGGTTTTCCATTTTCTCAGAGGTGGAGTGGGCTATGTTGCAGGTCCAGAATGGGTCACAGTAAAATGTAAAATGTAGATGTAAAACGATGTAACCTGAAAACGTTGACGTTCTTGGATGCGACTGCTATTTTAGTGGTAGGATTATTCTCTAAGATTTCCCTGTTTCCTCCATTGAGACAACTGTGTGGACCTGGGAAAACCCAGGTAGCCTGAGTTTTAATATTTTTCATCTGTTAAAATGAATAACAAAAGGCCAGATAACTGACACCATAAAGCTCTGGGTGCTAGCAGGATGCTTTCTAAATTGGAGGTGAGCACTTGTGTAAGATGTATGGGCCTGAATCTGCAGTAAACGTCAATGTAAAAGGATCACAGAGTTTTTTGTTGACTTTGCACCAATTATAACTAGGGCTAATAGTCTAATGTCAGTTTCCACTAAGAATATACCTTCTTGAGGACAGGAACCTGTCTTTTATTGTGGCATCCCCTGTCCCCAGAGCATTGCCTGACCATCATGAGTGGGCAACACATACATGGAATATAAAGAATTAATACTAAGTTGATGCCATTTCCTGTCACTTACAATGTAAATAAGAAATAGAAGTTTGGTGGGTATTGGGGACCCTTGGCTAGGTAGAAGTTTGAAAGAAGGAGCAGGAAAACATTTTGAGAACACAGACAGGCCACAAATTTTCCTGAAGTGACCGAAGCAGAGCAGGCACTGAGGTGGAGGAGGCATTCTTTTTCCCCGAGTGGATGGTTAGTACTGGCAAGCTTGAATCACAATTTATATTTGCAAGGAGTGTGCATAGCTGATTCTTCATTCATTCTTTGAACATCCCATGGATGTGGGACAGTAAGACACAGTGGCTATGTATGATGAGTATCATGTTTCTTATATATTGATCTAAATATAGCTCCATGATTCTTGTTATTTGGGGCTTTGTTTAGACCTGTAACTTGAGTGTTCTCCTCTGAGGGCTTGAATACCTGACTTTTTCACCATTCAATAAAACCCAGTAAATGTTTTTCACCAAAATGAGGAAGCTCATAAATGAGACAGTAGAGAACATACTATTTCAAATACATCTCCAGGTGTCTGCAGGAAACACCACTGAAGCGACATTGACATAAACAAATGGATGTTCCCCTCAACTCCCTCAACTTCCTAAACACACACACACACAGTTAGGTGTTGAGAAATATAAAGTCCAGTTTAAAGATGTTTGTGTCAGGGTACAGTATGCCCATCATACGATTGTCCTCAACTTTATTTCTTATCATGTGGCCCTGCTTGGCTGTTATTCTGAGTGGCACTTTTGTCTTGATGTGGATATCATCCCTGAGAGTTGAAACTCTTCAAATTGTTCCTTCCTGTCTATTTAGCCAGGTGGGCACTGTTTTTGTCGTTCAGTCACTAAGTCATGTCCCACTCGGTGACCCCATGGACTGTAGTATGCCAGGCTCCTCTGTCCTCTACTATCTCCAGCAGTGTGCTCAAATTCATGTCAGCTGAGTCAGTGATGCTATCCAAGCATCTCATCCTCTCCCACCCCATTCTCCTTTTGCCTTCACTCTTTCCCAGCATCAGGGTCTTTTTCAATGAGTCAGCACAACCCACATCAGACCCCACATATAAAATGATTCTCTGATAGAACAAAAGTTACATACAGCATCAGTAGCAATGTCCCTCACTTTACAGAACTCCTGAATTTTCTCCCAATTATTGAGTATTTGTTTCCTTCTGATTTACAGTATTTCTTTCAGAGCAATTTTATGCTTATTTCAGATTGGGTCATTAATAGGGAATGACTTGGATTAACCTACTTGACTCTCCCAAATAATTAATGATCCAAATGGAACGTTGAAGGTCAGAATGGAAGGTTCTTATAACACTGATACAGAGTCAAAAATACCATGATTGTTTATATGGTATTTTTGACTCTGTATCAGTGTTATAAGAACCTTCCATTCTGGCAACCCACTCCAGTATTCTTGCCTAGAGAATCCCAGGGATCGGGGAGCCTGGTGGGCTGCCCTCTATGGGGTCACACAGAGTCAGACATGACTGAAGTGACTTAGCAGCAGCAGCAGCAGCTTCTGAAGGACTATACCTTTTTTTTTTTTGGATGTCCTCAGGATTTGGTAATACCTTCTATTTTAAAAACTAGAACTGTACATGCCTAGAAATAATTGGTGAGGTTGAAGTTTGCAGAGATAAGAACCCAAAAAGAAGAAAGCAAAAGCTATCATTCCCCACTGCAGATCAATGCATTACTTCACAGAGGCAAAAGTGGCTTGTCTATGGTCAGAAACTGGGGAATTATAATTGCATCTTTATTCTCTTGATTGGCAAGAGAGTCGTTACAACCTCTGGTATTTTAATGCCAGGGAAGCCTGCAGTTTAGAAGGTGACCAGATCCTGGATCCTAAAGGACATATGAAAAGAAAGCTAGTTCACCTAATCTGCAAGACTGGACTAGCTATATTACCTACTGCTGTTCCCTTTTTGAAAGATTTAACTTATTAACTCAACTTCCCTTTTTTTCTGTCTTGTTATTTGTCCAGTAGCCAGAAAAATGAAGAAGAGACCTCTCCTTTATTTACCAGATGATCCATGGCCATCTTAGCCAATGCATTCTAGAAGTTAGGGTGGAGACATTTATATGTCCTGTTTTTTGGCAATAAAAGGGGAGGTGATGCCTCATTCAGCCAGTTTTTGGCTCCTAAAATAAAACAAAAAGCAGTGTTATTTGCTAGTCTCCGGGCTACTAAGTGCCAGAATGGCCTGTGTTGACTCAAATTCACGTTCTTGCAGCTAGGTGGGGCTCTCTGGAGTTGTTGGTCCTGTGAGGTTGCCGGGGCAACTTAAGTGTGAGCTGGAAGACTTCAAGAAGTACAAAGAAGAGACTACAGGTCACATTACAACTTACAGGCATGTGTTCAATAACATGTCATCTTTTGGTAATGGGGCTTTTATTTTTATTTTATTTTGTGGGATTGAAAGATCAGAAGCCGGAAATTAGCTGGGGAGGATAAAAAAAAAAAAAGGAAAAATTAAAGAGGGGGGTGGGCACTATTTCTGTTCCTTATGTGGGCAATGGTTAAACAAGGAGAACATCTGGTCCTGGAGTGGGTCTCTGCGGTGCTGCTTTTAATTACCCCAATCATTTGGTCTCATGCTAAATTAGTGACTGTGGGAGCAGCTCAGATCTCCAAACTGACAGGCCCGGAGAGCTCCACTTAGCCTGCCACATAGTCAGAGGGGAAACACGGAGCTTCCGGCTTCATATTTAAACCAGGGATTGACTCATAATTGTAGCTGTCAGGAGGGTGATGGAGACATTATGTAATCTGGTTCTTATGGCGATGTGTGTTTAAGGTTTCTGCTCTGTAAATTCCAGAGGAAATTTTATGTCCATTGAGGGAGAGCTCGCTGGTTGCTCTGTGGTGTGCCCTGCAGGATAATGACAGTGCTATTAAAGGTTCCTCAGTCTGCCTGAATCCAAACATGAATGAATTTCCCCCTGAAAGGTCTTCCTGTTTTTCCACAGACTTTTAAATGTGGATGAGGTTAGGCAAAATTTGGTAAACTGCCAAGAGGCAGTATGTTGGCCCAGTAGGGAAATTTAATAATGCCAAGACATTCAGGTCCACACATAATTTCTTCTGGACCACACAGTTCCCCTATCCTTCTAGCCTCAGAGATTCTGGAAGTGGATACCACTTGCTCCTAGAAACAAAACACTAGATCTGTGGATAATTTGCTCCTTTTTAATTCGCCTTGCTACTTGCCTCTTGGAGGTCTCTGAGCTGGTATAAATGTGCAGGGTGATCGGGGAAGGTATGAGAAGACATGAGACCTACCCAGGGTTTGCTGTCATGGGGAAAAAAAAAATCAGAGGGACTGTTTAGTTTTAACCTTAAAGGAATGCGTTTTCAACAGTTTTGCTAGAGGGCGACTTGTGTTTTCACTTGATTGTTCTCTGAATTGTTAGTTTTACTCTTATGCTAGGAAGGATTCATTAGACAGAGAATAGTATTCATATTAGGAGAATAATAATAAAAGACTAAATAAAAACTTGAAAGGTAAATTGAGAGGGGGTAATGGTGGTGAGGAGTGGATGGAACCCTCCAGCATTCCCTGGTTGCTGGCCTGGCTGGTTCAGAGTTCTCACCTCTGCTTGTTCACCTTGCCTTCCTTCCTCACTTGGGGAATTTTCCAGGCCACCAGTACTTGGAGTTCTTTGCCTTCTTATGCCCATCAAAGACAGTGGTATTTGTACAGTAGTTTTAGCCAAAATTTATAACTAAATGTGTGAAAATGTGTGTATCATTATCATAATTTATATTGTAATTGACTGTTGTAAACTATATTTTCTAAAAAAAATGAGCAGTTAAGATAACTGAATATGTGCCCTTTAGTCTGTGGAATATGTTACTGGGAATGGGTAATTTTCACTTTTCAAGAAGAATATTTTCTATTTTAATTAAACATAATATAATAAAATGGTATTAAATAATGTTAATATGTTTAATGTACTTGTGTATTTGTACACATAAAAATGTATATTTAAGGAACAATTAAAGTTTCCCCTATTCTTTCACAGTCTCAGGCTGTGAAATATTTCTTAGGAAATAGTGACAGTATAATGACTTGATTTCTTCTCCCCTATGAGAATGAAGTTTCGCATGAGTATTATACAGTCACCATAGCTTGGGACATTATCATATGACTGCTGGATGATGCAGGGATGGATAATTTCATGAGCTGTCTCGCCTAAGTTTATTCATTTTCCTAGTCACTGGAATGAAAAGACTTGATGGGACTCCTGCTGAGATACTTTCAGAGGCAACCATCCTTATAATGGATTCTTTCCATCAGAAAATTAGGTACTAATTTGCCTGTTTTTATTTTCCCTGTACTAGAACTTACAGATGGACTAAGGATTCCTCTTCCAGTGAAGGGCCATCAGCTTATAGAAAACAATAATTGAAGACAACAAAGCAGTATTATCCCGGGGTTTGAGTGAGTTAAACTGAGCATCAGATATAGTCACCAACAGGACATTTTCCCTTCCTCTGCCTCTCCTGACATCTCTATCCAAAGCCAGACATTCATCATTGAGGGTAAGGGACTAGTCAGAAGGGATCATTGCCAGAGTTGATACATTACTTTAGATTAAAAAGAATTAATCATCTTTATTTATTCCATGACCCTTCAGTAGGACAGAAAATGGTTAAATGTAAATAAGCTGAGATTTGCTTTTCTTCAAACTTTGCAAACTAGAGTTCACCTAAGTGTTTCAAGTTTTCTCAGAACTCTGAGAACTTCAACTCTCACACTTAACTTTCAAATTCCTTATCTAGATTTTCAAGACCCACCACAATCTGGCTCCAACTTACCCTTCTAACTTTATTTCCCTCTCTTCTAACTGTGTTTCCCACTTATCCTCACATGCCTATAGTCATGCCAATCTAAAAGACTCCACATTTTAAAATCTGCTTTCTGCAGAAACTATCTTCAAGTTCAAACCCCACAAAGTCTCACTTTTTATCCCCAACCAGAAGGAGTTTCTCTAACTGAGCTCCCAAAGCACTTGATCTACAGTTTTTCTTCTAGTATTTCAATGGTTCATGCCCATGTCTCCCCATTTACTTTCTGTCTTCCCATTTATTTCCTGTAAGTTCCTTTCAATGGTTCATGCCCATGTCTCCCCATTTACTTTCTGTCTTCCCATTTATTTCCTGTAAGTTCCTTCAGGGTCAAATCTATGTTTGATTCATGTTATGTATGCGGAGTTCCTTACATTCTGGTTTACCTATGATAGAAATTCCACAAATGTTTGTAGAAGGAATGAATAAAATCTAGCTACAACATATAACCACAGCTGAATTTCTTTTGAAGTCTGGACAAGAAAGAACTACAGTTTTTTGGTTTTGTTTTTAGTAATGTACAGAAGGGAGTTTTACTCCTTTCACAGATGACACCATCGATTCTCCCTAAACTGGATGGACTGGGTGCCCACCTCCTACCCTGAGAACCCAGAGAGATTCAGAACCTAGTGCTGGAACATTGTAACCCATGTCAGGTCATGGGCAGCTGTTTGGTTCTTAGTATTACTGGAACAGAGATGAGGGTAAGGAGGAAGTGGGTAGATTCATTTGCTAGATAAGGAACAGCTCCATGGCTAAGTTTTTAAAATTTTTAACAGAGTTGCCACAAGGTCTACCACTGTTCATGGTCTTTTATCATCTTTCTTTTCCTTCCCTTCTTGTGTCATTTGTCAACTCTGGTCAGCTACTTTGAAGTGATGAGGGCTCTGGAATAATGAGTTAAGTCAGGAGACTTGGATTCCAGAGATGGCTCTGCCACTGGCTGTATGGTTTAGGGAATGTCTAAATAAGAATTCATTTGCTCATCAGTATAATGTAGGTGATAAATATATACCTTTTCCATAGTGGTATTCTGAGGATCCAGAGGAAAAGTTTGTAAGAGACCATATTGAAAAGTATAGTGCTTTACATTTATAAGGGATTATTATCATAAAAATGAACAATACTGGAGACTTCCTTTTGGGATACCTATGAAATCACTATTTCCATTTGGACCATAATTACTTAATATGTCTAATTAGGCAATTAGAGGCATTTGGAATTTTGGCTCTTCTATTTACTAGTTCTGTGACTCCAGGCAACTTAGGGACCCTCACCCAAACCTCATTTTTCACAATTAAAAATGGAGATAGATTGTAGTGAGAATTATTAGTGTGGTGGCTCTGTCATACACTAACATGTAAGTAGGTTGAATTGGGGCTTCCCAGGTGGTGGTAGTGGTAAAGAACCTGCCTGCCATTGTTGGAGACATAACAGATCCTGGCTCGATCCCTGGGTCAGAAAGATCCCCTGGAGAAGGAAATGGCAACCCACTCCAGTATTCTTGCCTGGGAAATCCCATGGACAGAGGATCCTAGTGGGTTATAGTCCATAGGGTTGCAGAGAGTCAGATACAACTGAAGCAACTTGGCATGTAGGCATGCAGGCTGAATGAACATTTCCGAGAAATCCCTTCTCTGAATGTGTTTGTTTGGGATGAGCCACAAAAGACATGTTTGCGATAGGTTTGGAGGTTGAAAGTGAAACAGAAGGTCATAGCAGGCACTTCGGTAACTCACACTGGCAGGCATTGTTGCTATCTGTTGGCTCACCTGATTGGCAGCAGGCAGCAGCCACCTTTCTGGGGGTCCTCTGTAAAGTTCTCTACCTCTTGGGCCACATTTGTATTCAGTTCTGTGAATAAAGGGCCCTGGATTCTTCAGGCAGAAGGTCCACAGCATCAGTGTTTGAGACAGCTATCACTGACAATGGTTCCAGTCTGCCCTTGCCCTGTGGGTCCCAGACTGTAGTTGCTTACCCAACACTATATATTACCTACTTATTCTGATGACCTGCCCTGTGGACTTCAAGCTCCAGCCTTAGGGAAAAAAGACTAACAGAGACTGTTTGCTGCTGCTGCTGGTAAGTCACTTTAGTCGTGTCTGACTCTGTGTGACCCCATAGATGGCAGCCTACTAGGCTTCTCTGTCCCTGGGATTCTCCAGGCAAGAATACTGGAGTAGGTTGCCATTTCCTTCTCCAATGCAGGAAAGTGAAAAGTGAAAGTGAAGTCGCTCAGTTGTGCCCAACTCTTAGCGACCCTGTGGACTGCAGCCCACCAGGCTCCTCCATCCATGGAATTTTCCAGGCAAGAGAACTGGAGTGGGGTGCCATTGCCTTCTCTGAACAGAAACTGTTTAGTCTCCACCATTGTGTAGGGCTTCCCAGGTGGCACTAATGGTAAAGAACCCACCTGTCAAGAGACATAAGAGACACCGGTTCCATCCCTGGGTCTGGAAGATCCTCTGGAGGAGGACATGGCAATCCACCCCAGTATTCTTGCCTGGAGAACGCCATGGACAGAGGAGCCTGGAGAGCTACAGTCTATAGGGTCACAAAGAGTCGGACATGACTGAAGCAACTTAGCATGCACCATTGTGTAAGGTTCCTATAACATCCACTTCCCTCCGCCACCAACACCTTTCCCCCACACACCTTCTAATGCCATGGTCATTATCATTAATACTATCATCCAGATGTCAGAGAACTAGGTAGGACTGATTGTCTTAAAGGCCTCATCCGTTCCCTCAGTTCAGTTCAGTTCAGTTCAGCCGCTCAGTCGTGTCCGACTCTTTGCGACCCCATGAATCACAGCACACCAGGCCTCCCTGTCCATCACCAACTCCCTGAGTTCACTCAGACTCACATCGATCGAGTCAGTGATGCCATCCAGCCTATAGAAGCCCAAATTTCTCTCTAAGATTACTCCAAATTCTTGTGGCACTTATATTTTCACGATCACTTCTGGCTCACCAAACCCTTCCCAATGTGTACAAAAGACTTATTTATTCATATAAAGCATTTGTGAGTATAATTGGTTTTATTACAGATTTGGTGGCATGAACAGGCTGAAGAAGGGTTCATGTTGCAACAGAACAGTTTCTAGTTGAATTTCATGCATCCCTATGGGCAACATATTTCTGCACCACTGCCTCCTTAGAGATCGAGTCCAGTTCCCCTACCCGGTAAAATCCCTAGCCTCACAACAATTCCTTGGCTCCTCCTTCCTTCCTTCCCTTTTGCTCCCCACCCCCACTGCCTTGTTTTCAAGTGCAGAGCAGCTTAACTAGCTCTCCTTTCCTTTTAGCTTTAATTATTGTAGAAACATAGCCATGCTCCTAGGATCTCACTTTCTATTCCCAAAGGCTATTTTTCTGAGAGAAAAGCTGTTGCAATTGTTACAAAAATAAAACTTTTACCTGGTTACAACCATAACAAGAGCAAGAGGAATGTATTTAGCACTCACTGTGATCCAGATTGAAGCTTCCCAGGTGGCTCAGTGGGTAAAGAATCCACCTGCAATGGAGGAGATGCCAGAGATGTGGGTTTAATCCCTGGGTTGGGAAGATCCCCTGGAGGAGGGTAAGGCAACTCACTCCAGTCTTCCTGCCTGGAGAATCCCATGGACAGAGGAGCCTGGTGGGGTGCATTCCACGGGGTCACAAAGAGTTGGACATGACAGAAGCCAACGGAGCACAAACTCATGTGATCCAGATTACGAGAGTTCCTTCTGTGTCTTCTTTCATCTGATTTCCACAACAATTCAGTGAGGTGGCCTGCATTTAGTCTTGTTTTTACAGTGTTGAAATCAAGTCATAGGAAGACCACCAATAAAAACGCAATTACAAAACCTGTTCATTGAGTTTTTATGTCAGGCACTGTTTTAAGCATTTGAAAGGTATATAGCTATATCTGTATTTACATCTGTACATAATGAAACATATATTACATTTACTCCTTATAATTCTACAAGTTGTATTATAGATAGCATCACCAACTCAACGGACATGCATTTGAGCAAACTCTGGGAGATAGTGGAGGACAAAGGAGCCTGGCGTGTTGCAGTCCATGGGGTTACGAAGAGTCAGACACGACTTAGTGACTAAACAACAACAAATCTGTAAGGTAAGTATAAGTTTCATTTTACGGATAAAGAAATTGAGATCCAGAAAACTTGGCAAATTTGCTCAGATTTCAAACATAAAGAGAGAGCAAAGCTGTGAGTAGAAGTCAAGCTGTTTGAACCTAAATTCAGGATTCTGTTTGAGAAGGTAAGAAAGTGTTTCAGTGTTAACTGGTGCAGTCAGTCTCCTAACACATCTTCATGAGACCTATCCTGTCCAACTTAATATTTCAATCCAGCACTCACATTTTACCCTTCATCCCACTTTTTTTCTTTAGCACCTAATACTCTCTAGCATGTTACATGTTTTACTTATCATTTTTATTTTTTTGTCTTCACCCCTGGAATGTAAGCCCTGTCATGTTCAATGAGAAGTTACGGAATGAATGAATGACTGGGGCTGCTTGCATAGAGGTCAAGGACTTTCATTTAGATCCTGGAGATACTTCTGGAACCAAATCCTTTTGGAGTCTAAATTGCACATGCAATGCAAGAGAAATGGGTTCGATCCCTGGGTCAAGAAGATCCCCTAGAGAAGGGAATGGCAACCCACCCCAGTATTCTTGACTGGAAAATTCCATGGACAGAGGAGCCTGGCAGGCTACAATCCATGGGGTTATGAAGAGTCAGACATGGCTGAGCAACTGTCACTTTCTTTTCAGATATATATGATCAAACTCATGGTGGAGATGGAGAAAAAGACTGCTCCTCCTCAGTTCCTTCCCCTTCCTTCTCTCCTCTCCTTCTTCCAAGTATGTATGTTTCACTGTTTTCATCTGGTTTAACTGCCTTCCTTATGAATCTGCTTTGCAGTATCGAAGACTTGGCTTGCCGGTTTACTTTCTCACTACAAATAGTACTGACAACTTCACCAGGATTTGGAAGAGATCAGTGAGATGATAGAAAGAAAAGGTAACAAGGCATTGAATCTAATGAGGACTCTGACTATAGAAACATACATGAAAATTCAAATAAAAGACTTTTATCAGTTACTTCTCCATAATTTGAGGCTTTATGGAAATAATGACAGAGAAGGAAATGGCAACCCACTCCAGTATTCTTGCCTGGGAAATCCCATGGACAGAGGATCCTAGTGGGTTATAGTCCATAGGGTTGCAGAGAGTCAGATACAACTGAAGCAACTTGGCATGTAGGCATGCAGGCTGAATGAACATTTCCGAGAAATCCCTTCTCTGAATGTGTTTGTTTGGGATGAGCCACAAAAGACATGTTTGCGATAGGTTTGGAGGTTGAAAGTGAAACAGAAGGTCATAGCAGGCACTTCGGTAACTCACACTGGCAGGCATTGTTGCTATCTGTTGGCTCACCTGATTGGCAGCAGGCAGCAGCCACCTTTCTGGGGGTCCTCTGTAAAGTTCTCTACCTCTTGGGCCACATTTGTATTCAGTTCTGTGAATAAAGGGCCCTGGATTCTTCAGGCAGAAGGTCCACAGCATCAGTGTTTGAGACAGCTATCACTGACAATGGTTCCAGTCTGCCCTTGCCCTGTGGGTCCCAGACTGTAGTTGCTTACCCAACACTATATATTACCTACTTATTCTGATGACCTGCCCTGTGGACTTCAAGCTCCAGCCTTAGGGAAAAAAGACTAACAGAGACTGTTTGCTGCTGCTGCTGGTAAGTCACTTTAGTCGTGTCTGACTCTGTGTGACCCCATAGATGGCAGCCTACTAGGCTTCTCTGTCCCTGGGATTCTCCAGGCAAGAATACTGGAGTAGGTTGCCATTTCCTTCTCCAATGCAGGAAAGTGAAAAGTGAAAGTGAAGTCGCTCAGTTGTGCCCAACTCTTAGCGACCCTGTGGACTGCAGCCCACCAGGCTCCTCCATCCATGGAATTTTCCAGGCAAGAGAACTGGAGTGGGGTGCCATTGCCTTCTCTGAACAGAAACTGTTTAGTCTCCACCATTGTGTAGGGCTTCCCAGGTGGCACTAATGGTAAAGAACCCACCTGTCAAGAGACATAAGAGACACCGGTTCCATCCCTGGGTCTGGAAGATCCTCTGGAGGAGGACATGGCAATCCACCCCAGTATTCTTGCCTGGAGAACGCCATGGACAGAGGAGCCTGGAGAGCTACAGTCTATAGGGTCACAAAGAGTCGGACATGACTGAAGCAACTTAGCATGCACCATTGTGTAAGGTTCCTATAACATCCACTTCCCTCCGCCACCAACACCTTTCCCCCACACACCTTCTAATGCCATGGTCATTATCATTAATACTATCATCCAGATGTCAGAGAACTAGGTAGGACTGATTGTCTTAAAGGCCTCATCCGTTCCCTCAGTTCAGTTCAGTTCAGTTCAGCCGCTCAGTCGTGTCCGACTCTTTGCGACCCCATGAATCACAGCACACCAGGCCTCCCTGTCCATCACCAACTCCCTGAGTTCACTCAGACTCACATCGATCGAGTCAGTGATGCCATCCAGCCTATAGAAGCCCAAATTTCTCTCTAAGATTACTCCAAATTCTTGTGGCACTTATATTTTCACGATCACTTCTGGCTCACCAAACCCTTCCCAATGTGTACAAAAGACTTATTTATTCATATAAAGCATTTGTGAGTATAATTGGTTTTATTACAGATTTGGTGGCATGAACAGGCTGAAGAAGGGTTCATGTTGCAACAGAACAGTTTCTAGTTGAATTTCATGCATCCCTATGGGCAACATATTTCTGCACCACTGCCTCCTTAGAGATCGAGTCCAGTTCCCCTACCCGGTAAAATCCCTAGCCTCACAACAATTCCTTGGCTCCTCCTTCCTTCCTTCCCTTTTGCTCCCCACCCCCACTGCCTTGTTTTCAAGTGCAGAGCAGCTTAACTAGCTCTCCTTTCCTTTTAGCTTTAATTATTGTAGAAACATAGCCATGCTCCTAGGATCTCACTTTCTATTCCCAAAGGCTATTTTTCTGAGAGAAAAGCTGTTGCAATTGTTACAAAAATAAAACTTTTACCTGGTTACAACCATAACAAGAGCAAGAGGAATGTATTTAGCACTCACTGTGATCCAGATTGAAGCTTCCCAGGTGGCTCAGTGGGTAAAGAATCCACCTGCAATGGAGGAGATGCCAGAGATGTGGGTTTAATCCCTGGGTTGGGAAGATCCCCTGGAGGAGGGTAAGGCAACTCACTCCAGTCTTCCTGCCTGGAGAATCCCATGGACAGAGGAGCCTGGTGGGGTGCATTCCACGGGGTCACAAAGAGTTGGACATGACAGAAGCCAACGGAGCACAAACTCATGTGATCCAGATTACGAGAGTTCCTTCTGTGTCTTCTTTCATCTGATTTCCACAACAATTCAGTGAGGTGGCCTGCATTTAGTCTTGTTTTTACAGTGTTGAAATCAAGTCATAGGAAGACCACCAATAAAAACGCAATTACAAAACCTGTTCATTGAGTTTTTATGTCAGGCACTGTTTTAAGCATTTGAAAGGTATATAGCTATATCTGTATTTACATCTGTACATAATGAAACATATATTACATTTACTCCTTATAATTCTACAAGTTGTATTATAGATAGCATCACCAACTCAACGGACATGCATTTGAGCAAACTCTGGGAGATAGTGGAGGACAAAGGAGCCTGGCGTGTTGCAGTCCATGGGGTTACGAAGAGTCAGACACGACTTAGTGACTAAACAACAACAAATCTGTAAGGTAAGTATAAGTTTCATTTTACGGATAAAGAAATTGAGATCCAGAAAACTTGGCAAATTTGCTCAGATTTCAAACATAAAGAGAGAGCAAAGCTGTGAGTAGAAGTCAAGCTGTTTGAACCTAAATTCAGGATTCTGTTTGAGAAGGTAAGAAAGTGTTTCAGTGTTAACTGGTGCAGTCAGTCTCCTAACACATCTTCATGAGACCTATCCTGTCCAACTTAATATTTCAATCCAGCACTCACATTTTACCCTTCATCCCACTTTTTTTCTTTAGCACCTAATACTCTCTAGCATGTTACATGTTTTACTTATCATTTTTATTTTTTTGTCTTCACCCCTGGAATGTAAGCCCTGTCATGTTCAATGAGAAGTTACGGAATGAATGAATGACTGGGGCTGCTTGCATAGAGGTCAAGGACTTTCATTTAGATCCTGGAGATACTTCTGGAACCAAATCCTTTTGGAGTCTAAATTGCACATGCAATGCAAGAGAAATGGGTTCGATCCCTGGGTCAAGAAGATCCCCTAGAGAAGGGAATGGCAACCCACCCCAGTATTCTTGACTGGAAAATTCCATGGACAGAGGAGCCTGGCAGGCTACAATCCATGGGGTTATGAAGAGTCAGACATGGCTGAGCAACTGTCACTTTCTTTTCAGATATATATGATCAAACTCATGGTGGAGATGGAGAAAAAGACTGCTCCTCCTCAGTTCCTTCCCCTTCCTTCTCTCCTCTCCTTCTTCCAAGTATGTATGTTTCACTGTTTTCATCTGGTTTAACTGCCTTCCTTATGAATCTGCTTTGCAGTATCGAAGACTTGGCTTGCCGGTTTACTTTCTCACTACAAATAGTACTGACAACTTCACCAGGATTTGGAAGAGATCAGTGAGATGATAGAAAGAAAAGGTAACAAGGCATTGAATCTAATGAGGACTCTGACTATAGAAACATACATGAAAATTCAAATAAAAGACTTTTATCAGTTACTTCTCCATAATTTGAGGCTTTATGGAAATAATGACTTTTGTAGCTTGTTACTATTTTGACCTTAAAAGAATCTTTTTAAACAATCGTTAGAAATTACCTAGCATATATATGTTGACATTTTTAAGATGAGGAAGTTACTTTTTCAGTTAATTTTCTATTTTGGTAAAATTCATTAAAATTACATCTTGAATTAGCTAAAAGAATAATGTTCACTCATCAATATAACAAATGTTATTTAAAATCTATTGTGCCAGACAGTATTGAAGTACGTAAAAAAGCTAATACCAGTGGAAAAGCAGACTGAAAAAACTATCTTTTTCTTGTGCTGTTCAAAGAGAGCTGTTTTTAGAGGCTGCTTATTGTATTAGTTTGCTAGGGCTGCCACGACAAAGGTCCATAGACTAAGTGGCTTAAACACAGTTTTGGAGATCAGACATCTGAGATAAAGGTGTCGCCAAAGTCGGTTTCTTCTGAGGTTCTGTTCTTATCTTGTGGAATGGCCTGCCTTATCCCTGTGTCTTAACATGGTCTTCCTTTTGTGCTGGTCAATGTTCAATATATCTTTCAAATATTCTTCCCTTAGAAGGACACATTGACAGTGGTGAGAGTCCATCTGAATAATTTCATCTTAATTACCTCTTTAAAGACCCTCTCTAAATACAGTTACATTCTGAGTTTCTTGGAGTTAGGACTTTAACATATGAATTTTGGGGGGACACACTCAGCCCATATCAATTATTCTAAAGTATTGTTAAACTTTTTGGGTCTCAGTTTACTTGTTTAAAAACAATAATGCCTGTTCTACATGCCTTTCATAAGCACATCACTGTTTATTTTCTTTATGGGAATTGCTGCTAGGTAGAAATAAATCTACTTCTTAGAGAGACAGTAGTATCATCAAAGGTCATAGATGGAACAAGATTTGCTCAGAGCTACAAAAAACCAGCTAAATGGACAGGACAACTGTTTCCTAAGATTTTAACATTTTGGAAAATAAGCATACACAACTGAATCTTACCTAAAGGGACTACCAAAATTATTAGAGCAGAATAGATGTTAAACCAGATTAAAAGTTCATTTGCCTCTGGCCAACCAATGTCAAGAAACTTGGAAGAGAGGTCACAGATGAAAAAAAGTAGTTAACTTGGAGATCCTGCCCGATCCTTATGTCATCAGCATCGTCATTATTGTCATCATTTTTACCATGTCACACAGGGTGTTTTTTATTGTCTTATCTTCTACTAGTTCTCTCTTCTTCCCAACAAGTTTGTGGATAGAAAGTAGGTCTAGCATTGTTCATCCATGTCCTTTTGTCCCTTGCCTGGTGCTGGGCATGGAGCTGGGCCTTGGTCAGCACTAGTTGGCTGACTGTATTGACTTCCAGGCCTGGTCCTGAGGGCATCAGTCAGAGGAGCGGTGGTAGCGGACTAGGGTGGTTGGCTGCCGTGGTACAGCCAAGAGTGGATACTCAGGTGGTGATGGTAAACTTGGCCTTGATCAATTCACTGATGGATCTCACTATGGGGTTCTGAGAGGGAAAATGGAGAGCTTGGACTTTACAACTACATGAAAGATAGGCTTCAGAGCAGTTCTACAGACTTAGGAAATATAGAATTGTTAGGTTTAGAAAAAAAGTCAAATTACTAGCTGTTTTGTAGCTTTAAGCCATACATTGCCATAGAAAATGCATAGAATTGATTTGCTGGTGGGTGTGGGTAGGGAGAAGACAGGGATCAAAACAGAGAGCGTCTATTTAATTTTCCTTGACAATGGTTATAATAAAACATTTGGCTAGGAAAAGATTAATTTCTGTTTTCAAATAAAAAAAACAATGTAACATGTGGAAAATATTATGTTGATTTCATGTTTTGCTGAACAGATGGTGACAGTCCGAAAACTTCTTAAGGATTTCCCTTATAGGATGAAGGGGAAGCATTTTAATTCTTCCAAATAAATGAGAGTCATGGAATCTCTATGATTTTGTCTATCTCTTCTTATAGAAATCTTCTCTATCATCCAACCACGGATTCTTCTTCCCACTAATTTTTACTCAATTACCTTTATCTGGGACATCCAATTAGCATCCAAATGTGAATTTTAATTTTGCTAGTCTAGTCCTTCTCAGAAGGGGATCTCTTGTCTTTGTATTAATACATGCTCATGACTTTCATTCTTAGTCTCTGAAAATACATCAGATGTAATATGGGTTGGCCAGTTATTCAAGTCTTCATTTTATGGATGGGGAAACCAAGAGCCGGAGGTTTCTGTGACCCTCGCCAACATTTCATAATGAGTCACAGCTGAAGTAAACATTAGACATGAGTTTCTTGACTCTCAAATCACTGACCTCTCACTATCGTTTAGAAACTGATTCTTACTATATTTGAACCTCCTTTACTTGCGTATTTTCTTTTTGTGCTCTCCTTCTAGAAGAGTACAGAAGACAAAGGGAAGAGATTTTCCTGTATTATATCCTGTTCCTCCACCCCCGCTTTTTGGATTCCTTTGAAATGAACCCACAGCTTCAAGTAGAACCTTCCAAACATTTTTAAGATGAGTCTGCTACACAGCTGGAGACAGATAGATTGGTTACTAATCAAGCATTTTTTTCTATGTCATAAGTCATTTCTGCATCAGGGGAAACTTTTCTTACTGGAAAAGAAAAAAAGTTGAAATCGAGGACAGTGAGCAGGAGCCAAGTGTTTACCATTAACTGAGGCTTTGAAATAGGAGTTTAAATTTCTATTTACTTCTCTGCTCCCCCCAAAACTAATACCTCCCCTTTAAAACAAAACAAAACAACAACAAAAAAACCCTTAATGCAGCTATTCCCTGCCTAGACTCATCTCGTCTGCCAAGGTGAGTTAGGTGGCCTTGTGGAGATCCAAGTGAACTCAGGTCCTTGTCACCGAAGATGAGCTTCAGGACCTGATCTGATCCAATAAAGGGGATTTCAATACACATCAATTTGTGATTTCAGTGAACTTAAAATCTATGGAGAGGCAAGGAGACTAAGATCTGGGGCTGTATTGGCCAACTGATTCTTCCTTCCTTTATCTAATGATCTTTATGGATAAATGAAAGATTGTCCTAAATACAATTGACACTTTTAAATGATTTTGTAAATCCCTTCAATCTTCCTTTTTTTATTCCTTCTCTCAAATATTCTTGTATACATTCTCTTTACGCTTGATGTCCCTACTGCAATTCATTGCTTAAGGCTTTCTAACATGAGGAGTAAAAGAAGAAAGATATATTCTTGCTATTAATATGGGCAGCCCCAAATAAATCCAGAATGCAAGTGCATTAAAACCCAAGCACTCTCTAATGACTTTAAGTGGAATATAATTGAGAAAAATTTTGTATCACTATGTTATACACCTGAAACTAATATAATATTTCAAGTCAACTATACCTCAGTAAAAAATCAAAACCAAAAATCAAACAAACAAAAAATCAAAAACAAAAACCCAACAAACAAAAAACACCCAAAACAAAACAAACCCAAGCATTCTCATAAATCTCTATTTCCATCATCAATTTAAAGGGAAAATACTAGGAATGAAATGAGGAGAAAAACTGGGTTTATTGAGTAAGGTATGGTAGGCTGTTTGCACAGATCATCTCCTTTAATCCTCACAACAGCCACGTGAAGTTGCTGTTTCATTAGCCTCATTCTGCAGTTGAGTAGACTTTGGTTTAGAGAGACATAGTGGTTTGCCAAAGTTATACTGGAAGGTGGGGTGAAGCAAGAAGTTAAACCAAGGAGGTCTGATTTGAGAGACCATAGATTTAGCAACAATGATATATTTTCTCATGGGAAATCCCATATACTTCTTAAAATGTATTTAAAGAGATTTAAATGATAAACTGGATGTTTTGAGCACATTTGGCTTATTTATCATCTGTTCCAGATAATAATAAATCATGGGAGTTAAGAAAATGCTGCACCTTGGAAACAACCTTTTCAGTGGTTTGAATAGCTTGAAGTTAAGTGAAGTTAAATCGCTCAGTCGTGTCCAACCCTTTGCGACCCCATGGACTGTAGCCTATCAGGCTCCTCCCTCCATGGGATTCTCCAGGCAAGAGTACCGGAGTGGGTTGTCACTTCCTTCTCCAGGGGATCTTCCCGACCCAGGAATCGAACCCGGGTCTCCAGCATTCCAGGCAGATGCTTTAACCTCTGAGCCACCAGGGAAGCCTGAATAGCTTAAGAATGGTTAAAACATCAGAATCTAGAGCCTTCCATTTGTTTTTTTCCTCTTAGGTTTAAATGTAAATTGAGTCTTTACAGTTGTTTTGGTCTTAAGGCAAATTACTTTTCGTGCTGAGCAGTTAATGTAAGAGGTGACTTTTCTTCTGTCCAGTGTTTCTATTAGGGAAGGCAGAACAGCGCATTCTGGATCCTGAGGTTGCTTGTAAACCAGATGGCCTTTTTGTAGAACAAGTGCTCTGCATTTCATGCCCTACTATTGAGTAGGTGAGAGGCTAATTATTATCTAAATGTGTCCTACCTCGTAGAGTAACTACAACCTGCATCAAATGCTGCAGAATTGTTGACTTGTCCTAGTGACTTCTTTTGCCTTCCTTGTACTGTTAAGAAGGGAAGAAAAGTTGAATACAATGGAGGAACTGAAAAGGTCTAGTGTTTTCATACAGAATTTGATGTTTCTGTATGTTGAGAGGGGCAGGTAATTCAGAGAGGGCTCCCAAGGTGGTTGTTCTTATTACAGAAAGAAAAAAGCAGAACATTTTTAAAGTCTTGATTCAAATGAGTTTTCACAAACTGTGTGACTTTAAAAGTTCCTTACACACTAGGTTGTTTGTTTTTAATATAGGTATCCTATGGAACACAGAGATTTTAGGTGTCAGAAAAGTGTTATATTTCTGACATGTTTATCTTATCCAGTGCTTGGCAGGCCCTTCTCCTTTCTCTGCCTGGCAATCCTCCGCTCATTTTCTGAAGTTAGCTCAGCTATCACCTTCTATGTAAGTCTTTCCCTAATTCATCTAGACCGTCTTAATAACTGCCTTTTTGCTCCCAGAGTTTGACTCCTATAGGACTTATTTCATTTTTCAAGTCTAGTGTGCGCACCCAAGACCATCTTACTTGTATGCCTTGAGAGGGCATTTTCTGAAATTCTGCAACACCACAGCCCTGTCTCCATTGTCTCGTAGGCACAACCAGGCCAGCACTTCCATCTTTGTACTCCTAGCACCTGGCATGAGGTCCCAACAAGTAGAATTATGGATACCTGAATTTAAAGGGATGAGTAGTAAACTCAAGATTAGGTTATGTGCCTGTATGCTAAGTCACTTCAGTCATGTTCAACTCTTTGCGACCTTTTGGACCATAGCCCACCAGGCTCCTCTGTCCATGGGATTCTCCAGGCTAGAATACTGGAGGGGGTTGCTATTCTTTTCTCCAGGAGATCTTCCTGGCTTAGGGATCGAATCTTGGTCTTCCGCATTGTAGTCAGATTCATTCATTTCTGGGCCACCAGGAAAGCCCAGAAAAAAAATTATTAGTTAATAAATAGACACTGATGGCTGAATCTATCCGTTTTGATCCTTAGGCCTTGATCTGTTCTATCACACATAGCTTTTCTTTTTCCATCTTGCCACTATCGTCTTGCCTCCCTCCTTCCCTCTGTTTCTTCATTTTTGCTTGACTCTCTGTATTGGCTTCTATGGAGGAGAGAAAAGTCACTTACCTCTCCTAGTCTTGAAGGAGTGGCTTTGCGTAGGAATTGCAATTTATCGCTCAACCCTGCCCCAGCTTTCGGTTGTCTTTCAAACATTTGTGAGTGCCCAAGCAACCTAGTTTCCTTTTAACAGTCCCCCGGAGTTGAGGGGAGGGGGGCCCAAGACCTGACAATGTCCCAAAGGAGTAGGGTCGTAGATTCGGGCTGACTGAAAACTGGCTCCTCAGGCAACAGCTTTTAAAGTGAGCAACTCTATACTGTCCTGTGTGACCCAAGCATAAGCCCGTCAGCCCCTTCAGCCCCCTCAGCTTCCCGACACAGGTGATCGGCGGGCTGTTCTCTGGGCAGCAGCTGCAGAGATTGGCGCACCTGCCACAGAGACTGGCGCACCTGCCACGTGGAAAAGCGCCTCCCGCCCCTCCCCCTCAGAACGTGGCATGAAGCGGGGCGTGCAGAGCGTAAAGATGGCGCGGTGTCTCGAGCTGGAGGCTTCGCTGCAGGACCCCAGGGTGTGTCAGATCTGCTTTCTGCCCCTCTGGCTGAAGCTCTAGGAAAAGCACAAAGCAAATGAGTTTCTTTTACACCTTCTGGGCGGCCCTGGATCCGCTGCTTCCGAGCTGGACCCTGGGGAGGTGAGTCCAAGCAGGAGCCCATTCTCAGATCCCCATAGCCTTGGATCGCCTGTTGATTTTCAACACCAGGCATTTTGGAGGCGTATTTCTCAGGTGCAGCTCTTAAAATGCCCTTTTTGGCTGATCCAATCCCTTGCTCCTCAGGGAGAAGCTCCGGTTTTGAGTTCCCACGCTCTGTGGGTTGCTGCTCTCAGTGTGGGGTTATGTTTCAGCCTCTCGTACCCTCGTAATGTGGGCTTTCTCTCAGTGGCCTGACGTGTAGGAGTTGTTCAGCCAGCTTTCAGGTCCCCCCCACCCCCGCATAGGACCATGTTCCGTATATGTCTGTGGATCTTGTGTGTTTGTGGGCGGAGTTGAATTCAGAGCCCTTTATGTCACCTTCATGAACCAGAACCCCTCCTTAAGAATTTGCAAATATACACACATGTATAAATATACATGTATTATTTAACAGCATAAAAAAATAAATGTGGCCATCAGGGAAAGTTTGGACTTATTTTTTTCTTCTCAGATTTATCTTCACTTGCTTTGAAAAAAGAAAACTGAAGTATTTTACTGCAGATTTTCTTAAATTTATGCTAAATATATTAATTGGTTTTCTCAAGCGCTGGTCACTCTATTTCCATGTCACTTGGGCAAACGATAAGGAGTATTGGACCTGAGATGACGTTGACAAAACCCTCCTAGCTGTCTCTTATACTACCCAGTTCCAGTCAAAATAAGTAAATTACATGGGGTCTGACTTCAGGTAATTTACTTGTAAATGGTTGTGTGTTTTTAATCTATGATTTTTCTAACTATGCTGCAAGGATCTCTCCAGTTTCCCTGGAGATACGTGAGGAACAATGTAGAGGTTGAATTGGGTTCAGATACTGGATGGAGTTCTGTTAGCAAGGAAGTCCTATTAGGAGAGGCAAACTTAAGCTTAATAGCTAATCTTTAAGCAGAGAGCAAAGAAAGAATGACTTTGCAAACAAAAGTACTCTATGATTGCCAATCTAACTGAACAGAGTCCCATAATTTATAGCCTTGCAGGGTTATAGACGGTGTCTTCTGTACCCCAAGTTAAAACAGTTAAAGAGGTGAGAAAGTGGCACCTTTAAGACTGATATAACTGGAGCTTCTTACCACAAAGAACTGACTCTGTGTGTTAAATGCAGGAAGATTTGGAAGAATATAGGATCAAGCGGCAGGGAAACGGGAGTTCTTAGCCTCAAAGTCTGTATCTAGACAAAAATCTTTAGCTGTGGTTACTAAGGCAAGGAATTGACCAGAAGTAAGTAGACTGAATCTACTAAGTTTTTTAGAGGGACTTTATTGTTAAAGATAAAGCAAGCCCCACCAACAACTGCATATAATTGTTGAACCTACAAGGCAATCCTGAGGTGTCTGAACTTGTACCAGCATGTGGAGGTTGCTAAAATTAGAAAAGAACTTTCTCCTGAATGCCCATCTTAGCTTTAGGTATTAAAAATAGTGACTAAAGAATATCTTATATGGATGTGAATACACCTCTGTGAACTGTTTGTGTTGGAAAAAGGATATGTGTGTGGAAATTAGATTGCCAAAGGTGTGGACAGTGGTGAGCACTATTAGTTGACTACCAAAAAGCACTACTTACCCAGCTTTATTCCCTGTTAATAGGCCTCTGTACCTCTCTTTCCACCTAACACACACACGTTTTAGGTAGAATTCCCTTGGTTTCAGAGATAGCGAGTTTAGTCAAAGACCTTATATAAGTATGCAATCCAAATCTACCAGTGATACATAAAGAGATGTTTTCTAGAGGTTTCTGGAGGTAGATGCTGGCACTTCCAAGATATTATTAAATTGCTATACTAATAGTACTAAACACTTGAGTCTAAATTTGTTATATGAGATAAACCCTTGTTTTAGTCACTGTTCGTTTTATTTGTTTTAATGTCTAGTAGGCAAGTATTCTAAATGATACAATTATAAACTTATGTTTTGGTAGTTATCTAATCCAGAAGGTTACCAAATTATAGCATATGGGTCAAATCCAGTTCCCCATATCTTATAGAGAAAAGAACCAGAGAAAAAAACAAAAACCATGTTTTTGTAATTAGTTGTATTGGAATATAGCCACTCCCATTCGTTTATATCATCTATGGCTGCATTCATATTATAAGAGCAAGTTGAATAGTTGCAAATAAGACCACATGGCTTGCAAAATCTAAACTATTTCTAACTGACCCATTATGGAAAAAGTTTTCTGACTCCTCATTTAAAGAGTCATATGAGATAATCAGAATTAAGTGAGATAAAAATATCATTTATTCCTATAATATTTTAGCACAGTCTTTTCCAGACTTGCAGAGAATATGAATGAGCTGCAACCCTTGTTAAATTTACATATTCTGATGTCTTGTGCTGAGTTACTGAGTCTCACTCTTCAATGTAGAGCCTTGGGAGGTTGTATTATTAACAATTTCCTCACATGAATTTTTTGACCAGCCAAGTTTGGAAAATACTGTTAGAGATTGATATCTTGGAGCTGCTCAGCTCGCCTGCCATTTAATCTGATCTGTAACTGGTTCCTCTCTGTGATTCACTGCAGAAATAAAGCCCTAGTATGACTAGGAGATTGAATAAGATTTCATCAGGGCATTGTAGGCTTGTTTACAGAATGAAGTACAGTGGACCAGAAAATTTTGTTGTAGTAAAAATGACACCAGCTTTCAAAAGAGATACCTGGATTCAGGTTCTAAATCAGCTTCTAACTAATAATTTGACTTTGGGCAAGTTTCTAGACTCCAAGATCCTCAACTATAAAAACAACAGTTGAATGGAATGTTTCCAAGTTGATTTTTGGCAGTATGATTTGCAAACTCAGGAAGCAGAAAGTGCCTAAGAAGAAAATAAGAATAGTTTCTCTGTTTTTTGAAATTATTTTCTTCTAGATTAGGGCTCCTTATCCCTGGCTACACATTAGACTCACTGTGAAGCTTTTAAAACAGCAACACCATAGTTCCCACCCAGAGATCTGGATACAGTAAACCTTGGGGAGAGCCTAGCCCAAGGGATGAAAGCTTTCCAGGTGACTCCACTTGTTTAGTCAGATTGAGAACCACACTTTCAAATTTTTTTTTTTTAATTTCCTATTCAGGATTTACGTACACTTGGTGAGATACAGTAAACAAGAGGAGCAAACAAATTCAGTAGTTTCCAAATACTGAGTCAAGAAGTCTGGATAACAGTTGGAGGAGAGCCTGTTTTAAAAAAAATGTAGCTCAGCACACTCCACAGCCAGATTGATATACTAGCTTTTGGGCTTGGAAATCTCTCTCTCTCTTTTAAAACATACTCCCAAGGTCATCCTAATACACAGCTGGCTTGGGAACCACCAGGCCCAGTAATCTCTGAACTTCTTCCAGCTTGTAGGATGTGAGGTCTTATGTTTAATTTTATGAGAAATAAGTCACAGTTTTAAAAACATTTTGAAAAGACAGTTTGTATAAGATACTGTGAAAGGAATGTTATTAATCAGTAGGAGAGGGCCTCCAGCAGGTGCTATTTGGAAAAAATATTGCTTGCCTGGTCTCCCTTCTCAGAAAGAGTCATAACTCTGTCCATGCAGTTTAATTATTTGTCCTTAGTAACACTTGAAAAAGTTCTTCACTTTGGCCTTTTATTTGCAACTATGTGGGCTTCCTTGGTGGCTCAGATGGTAAAGAATCTACCTGCAGTGCAGGAGACCTGGGTTTGATCCCTGAGTCAGGAAGATCCTCTGGAGAAGGGAATGGCAATCCACTCCCAAATACTTAGCTGGAGAATCCCATGGACAGAGGAGCCTGGCAGGCTACAGTCCATAGGGTCGCAAAGAGTAGGACGCAACTGAAGTGACTTAGCATGCACACGCACACATAACTTAGTCTTACACTTACTAATCCTTTTAAATTCAGGNAATCCACTCCCAAATACTTAGCTGGAGAATCCCATGGACAGAGGAGCCTGGCAGGCTACAGTCCATAGGGTCGCAAAGAGTAGGACGCAACTGAAGTGACTTAGCATGCACACGCACACATAACTTAGTCTTACACTTACTAATCCTTTTAAATTCAGGTATTCATAATTCTACTCACTCATTTATTCTTTTGTTCATTCATTTAACAAATAATTTGAAAGACCCAACTATGAGCCATAAATTTCTCTAGGTGCTGGAGATACAACAAAGAACAGGAGTCTCTGCCTCCTTGAGGCTTACACTCTACTTGGGGAAATTGATTAAAAAATATCCCCACCTATTTAGAGTTTTTGTTGAGTTGCTCAGTCATGTCTGACTCTTTGCGATCCCTTGGACTGTAGCCCACCAGGCTCCTCTGTACATGAGATTCCCCAGGCAAGGATACAAGAGTGGTTTGTCATTTCCCTCTCCAGTTTAGAGCTTTAAATGGTGCTAATTGTTAAGGAGGAAAATAAGGCAAGGAAAGATGATAGAAAATGATGGGTGCTGGAGGGAAGTGCTATTTTACAAAGGTAATCAGGGAAGTCTATTCTATTAAGGCAATGCTTTAACACAGATTTTAGGAAAGTAAGAGAAAGCCAGAGTGATATCTGGGGGAAGAGCATTTTAGACAAAGGAAACCGTGAGTGCAGAAGTCCTGTGGTGGAATGTTCTGCGTCTGACTCAGAAACAGCCTGGCGACATCAGGTTTGAGTGGGACGCGAGTAGTCGGGAATGTTGGAGAGGAGAGCAGGCCTGTCAGACCTTGCCAGGCCAGTTATCAGGGCATTGTATTTAGCTCTGAGATTTAAGGGTGTATCCAGGAGTTGTGCCATTTGGAATTTTAGTCCTGAGGCCTGGTAAATATAAATGAATACAAAATTAAGCACAAACCTGAATACTTACTTGGAATGGAAAAAATAAAAACCTACAAGAAATCATCAGTTTTTAAAAAGTGCCAAATACTAATAGAGGGGATAGGAATGTGCCACCCTCCAAATGTACTGCTTTGGCATAAGGTTTGTTGTTGTAAGCTGAAGACAGTAAGGAGCAGCAGACGCAAAAAAGCTCTTGTCAGGACTTCCGTGGCAGTCCAGTGGTTAAGATGCCTCCCTTCCACTGCAGGTGGAGGAACTGAGATCACCTGTGGTATGTATGCAGCTAAAAAAAGAAAAAAGATCTGTCTTCCTCACTATCATATCACACCAGGAAGGGCAAAAGGACTCTTAATCATTAGAGACGCTTATCAGCCCAGAGATAGGGAGGAATCTTTATAACAAACCACTAAAACGACCCTTATCTTCTATTCATTTCCCCCGTGTATTTACCTTCCCTGTTTGCTGTCCCTAAATGCCAAATCCCTTTTCTTTTGTCTTGCCATTTCTATACAAAATTATTATTCTTTAGTAAGATAATATATAAGCTCCACATTCTAACTACCCCTTTGAGTTACTCATTACTTAGTTTCTTCTGTGTGTCTGTGCATTACTTCTGTTAATAAACTCTACTTATTTTCTCTTGTTAATCCGTCTTTTGTCAGTTTATTCCCCAGGGCCTCAGATGCAGAACCTGGGAGGATGAAGGAAAAAGGGTTTTTTCTTTCCCCTCCCCTATACCACACATGACACAAAATTAAACAAAACAAACGCATAATAACTCTACTAATTAACTATGACATCCCTCTGTCTTACATAATTTCCCTTCAATATTTCTGGCTAAAACCTCTTTGATTACCTCCTTACACATTATTTTGTAATAGCATTTTCTAGAGGAAGAATAGGAAGATAATTGCATCTTTCCTTTATCTTATTTGGTCAAATTTTTTAATTTGTAGTGTAGAAAAATTTGTTTTCATAACACATGATGGGTAATGCTGTGTACATTTCTAGAATGGTTGTTAACTTTGGGAAAGTTTTTTTTCAGATTTCTTTTTTCACATGAACTGCTGTAAGATTTGTAAGAATTTTCCACAGACTAGCTGCTGGCTCCGTGTTTCAAGTTCCTTTTCTCCTTCAACAGCCACATATTTCTTGTGTGATAAAGACAGGCTCCTATCTTATGATCCCTAAGCCTGAGCTTTAATGTCACAGTGTAAGCTGGCTCTGAGGATAGTAGATGTATTCCTAGAAGCCATTCCTATATCAGTGAAAGCTTTACATTACAGTAATTGCGACCCCATGGACTGTAACCTTTCAGGCTCCTCTGTCCACGGGATTTTCCAGGCAATAGCACTGGAGTGGATTGCCGTGTCCTTCTCCAGCGGATCTTCCTGACCCAGGGATCGAACCCAGGTCTCCTGCATTGTAGACAGATGCTTTACCTTCTGAGCCACCAGGGAAGTCCCAACCTTGAACTTCTGTAAAATATCCCACCAATTCAAACTAAATGCTTTTCTAAGTCAACTTCTCCTTTGTGTTCTCCTTAGTGTTAACCATTCAGTTGTGTTTGACTCTTTGCAATCCCATGGACTGTAGCCCGCCAGGCTCCTCTGTCCATTGAACTCTGCAGGCAAAAGTGGGCAAGAATAGTGAAGTGAAGTCGCTCAGTTGGGTCTGACTCTTTGCGACCCTGTGGACTGTAGCCCACCAGTCTTCTCCGTCCATGGGATTCTCCAGGCAAGAATACTGGAGTGGGTTGCCATTTCCTTCTCCAGGGGAAGCTATTCCCTTCTCCAGGAGATATTCCCAACCCAGGGGTAGAACCCAGGTCTCTTGCCTTGCAGGCAGATTCTTTCTATCTGCTGCTGCTTCTGCTGCTGCTAAGTCGCTTCAGTCGTGTCCGACTCTGTGTGACCCCATAGACGGCAGCCCACCAGGCTCCCCCGTCCCTGAGATTCTCCAGGCAAGAACACTGGAGTGGGTTTACCATCTGAGTCACTGGGAAAGCCTTAACTAGATCACAAAGTGTCTGTGTCTATTCTAGCTCCACTTGACTCAGAGAATTGTGACAGAAGGAAATTCAAAATTAGACAGTTGTGGTTAAAATACCTCACAATTACAAATTAAAAAAGAAAAAAGGCCATGTGAATACACCATGAGGGCTTCCTCCAAAGAGCCCTGTGCAAGTGAAATTCCTGAATCTGCAGCTTTATTAGCTTCAAGGAAAACCTTCCTCTGGTGAAATGTGAAGCCGTTGGAGGGCTTCTAGCAAAGTAGTAACGTGATCTAAGTGCTGTTGAAAAAGGACCATTTTGTTTGGAGAATAGATGATAGGGCTGCAACCCTGGAAGCAGGGGGATCTGTGCAGAGGCTGAAGTTCAGGTTACAAACGGAAAGTAAAAAAGGAGACATAACCCCTGTAAGTTCCCAGAAAGCTGACTATTACCCACTAAGCTATTGTTTTATTTCCTGATAATTCATGCCTGCTCATGTCCGACTGGTTTCCTTTCTCAGCTATTGCTGATTCAGCGATTAGAGGACAGTCTCCTAATATTTTCTGATGCTCAAAGTCTCTAAAGTTTGAATTTCATAAACAATATTTTTATTACTGTATCTATTTGTGTTCCTAGTTTCTGCTGCATGGATGTCTGCAGTGCTGGCCAGTTGATCATTCTTTTCCAACACATTCAATTCATATCACCATACTTTTTTTCCTGGGTTGAGAACTACACAGGAGGACTCTTTCCTATGGTATAGAAACCTTGTATGTGTGTGTATATTTAATTGTTATGTCATGTCCGATTCTTTGTGACCCCATGGATTGTAGCTCACCAGGTTCCTCTGTCCATAGAATTTCTCAGGCAAGAATACTAGAGTTGTGTTGCTATTTCCTCCTCCAGGGGATCTTCCTGACCGCGGGATCAAACCAGGGTCTCCTGAATTGCCAGCAGATTCTTTACCACTGAGCCACTGGAAACCCATAGAAACCTTAGAAACTGGCAGTTTATCACTTCATATCATCTACTGTCCCTTTGCCTGATGATGAAATATCTGATTGATTTCCTCAAACCTTTAGTGTTTAATCATTTTATCTCATTTATTTGGGAATTAACTTGGTGACATGTTGTTTTAGAATAGAGGCTGGTAAACCTTTTCTGTGAAGGGCCAGATAGTAAATATTTCAGGCTTTGCAGGCCATATGGTCTCTGTCAGAATCATTCGCCGGTGCTGTTGTAGCACTGAAGCAGTCATAGACAATTATGCAAAGAAATGGACATGGCTGTGTTCCAACACAATTTTCCTTATATAAACAGGCCATGGGGCCAGGTTTGGCCTACAGAATATAGTATGCTGACCTCTGCTTTAAAATTTTCCTCTAGCTGTCTCATGTTATGTGTCCCAAACTTTAAACACACTTAACCTCTGTAAGTCTAGTGTGTCCGTCTTTAAAATAAGGTCCATAATATATGCTCTGTCTCCCACAAAGCATTGTCATAAGGATCAAATGAGATATTGGTTGTGACAGTCTCTTATAATTTTAAAGTAGCATACAACTGTACGTTCTCCTCCCTACCACCCTGCAACACCTTTCCCTAGTGCCCCCTCCACCAAAGGTCCATATAAAAACATTCGATCCAAAAGTAAAACCATAGTTTACTACTTTATCTTTCTCCTGGTCCTTATGTTGAATACTCTTGGCTCCCAAAAATGTCACCAAAACTACCTTTGAAAGCACAAAACTGAGTTTGTTCTTACCATGGTAAGGGAGAGCAGAACCTTGATATAGCCTTTAATAAAACCTTAATAAAAGTGGTAGGGCAAAATCAGGATATTTTTTGAGATTTTAAAGACCTACCTAGATGAACGTGGGACTTTCAGTGCAGGGGTTTGGTTAGGATTAGATATAATAGTCTAGGATTTGTGAATATAACAAGATGGGAATTTTGAAGATGGATTCCAAGAGTTTTCATGTGTATATTCTCCTTTAATAGTTTCTATTGAAAAATCGATTGTCCTTTCAGAAAGTCACTGGATTGTCCTTTCAGAAAGTCATTTGTAACTTTCATTTGGGCAGGGGCAGGTTTCTTGAAATGATAAAGTTATATTGAGAAACACATTGATATAGTAAAGTTATCTTACTATGGTCAGTAAACAGTGTGGATGTAAATGATTTTGGTCCTCATTTATAAGATATACTGGAGGCATATTGTGAGAAGAGGAGGAAAATGTAAATAGGATATCAGGATTTATTTAGAAAGGTTAGAGAATAACTGGTAGAAAAGAAGAGAGTAGATGAAAAGAAGAGAGGAAGAATAGAATAATTTTTCTGAATTTCATGTGACATTGAAAGTATAACTAAGATTCTTCTTTGTTAAAAAATTTTTAATAATTGTCATGATTGCAATGTGTTCATAAATAGTCTTATATANGTGAGAAGAGGAGGAAAATGTAAATAGGATATCAGGATTTATTTAGAAAGGTTAGAGAATAACTGGTAGAAAAGAAGAGAGTAGATGAAAAGAAGAGAGGAAGAATAGAATAATTTTTCTGAATTTCATGTGACATTGAAAGTATAACTAAGATTCTTCTTTGTTAAAAAATTTTTAATAATTGTCATGATTGCAATGTGTTCATAAATAGTCTTATATAAAAAAAAAAAGAGAGAGAGAGAGGAAGAGGTAGAAAGACCAAAGAGCTTAGGACAAGTTTCAAGCAAATTCTGAGAGAGGAGAGAAAATTTGGGGGGATTAGAAGTTGGAATGTAAACTGTATTGGTGTGTTGAAAACTGTAAAAGAGAATTTTAAAAGCTATCATATTTAAATTGCTTTCAATCAATTGTTATTGCAGGAGAGTTATATTTTTGTGTGTGAATATGTGTCAAGATTGGAAAAATATGTGAGCCTGGTTTGGAGGAGATTATTTTTACTAAAGACTATGTTCTCTATTTTGCTGTTGGCCTAAATTCTATGCAATATTACAATATTTATATATATATAGGTAGATGGGAAATTTTGAATATACACATAAACAATTAGAATAAACAAAGGTAGCTGTTAATAGGAAAGTAAAATTCCAAGATAGAAAAGTAAGATTCAAAAATAAAGAGAAATGGGAAAGATGACTTTGATTAAAAATAGGAACTTCTTTGGAAGAGAAGAGTAGAGGAGAGACATGGGAGAGTGATAAAGAGAAGAGAAAGAAGAGTAAATAAAGAGCATGTTGGGAGGGAACAACATGATTTGTGGATAATGGTCAAAGGCTACTGGATTTTTAGGAAGAATATTAAATTTCTTTTTCATCACTGTAATATTGCATAGAATTTAGGCTAACAGCAAAACAGAGAGCATAGTCTTTATATCTGGTAGCAACTCCAAGTTTAGATGGTCCCAAAGCTATCCTCTGGTTTGATAATTCCGAAGAAGGACTCACAGAACTCTCTGAGTTTTTATACTCATGGTTATGAATTATTACAGAGAAAGGATATAGATTAAAATTGGTAAAAGAAAGAAGCTTTCCTATGACAGAGTCCAGGAGAAGTACCACGGACAAAGCTTTTGTTGTCCTTTCCCTGTGGAGTCAGGAAGAGGACATCACATCATTCTGCTGGCATCAGTGTGTGGCATTATGCCCAAAGTATTGCCAACCAGAAAAGCACACCTCAGCCTTAGTGTCCAGTTTTTTAATGGGGATTTTATTACATAGGTATGATTCATTGCTGCCCACATGGTTGGTCTCAGTCTCCAGGTGACTGATCCTGCATAATCTGAAGTCTTCAATCCTGAATCATATTTAGTTTTTGTCAACTCCTCTCTCTTCCTCCAGACTGTATGGGGTGATCGGCCCTCCCCTAAATAACATTATTAGACTGTCCAGTATGACCCAAGGCTCCCAAACAAAGACATTCCTATCTGGAGGGCCCAGAGATTTCCTCCCATAAGTTGAAGGCTTAGGTTGATGTTTTCTTTGAGCAAGGTCAGCTTCTTTACTAGACAGATACAAATCCCTTTCATTATCCCATCCTTAAGTAAGGACTTCTTCACATGTGTAAAGGAGAAAAATCCATCCTCAATCCCAGCAACTTGATGAAAACACTTTAAACATTTTGGTATAGATCTTTCTGGATCTTTCATAGGTTAGGCATACAAATGTTAACTCACCTTTTCTTAATTCCTCCCCAAATTTAAATGAATAGCTGTTGAAAAGTGTTAGTTGCTCAGTCGTGTCCAACTCTTTGTGACCCCATGGACTGGAGCCTACCAGGCTCCTCTGTCCATGGAATTCTCCAGGCAAGAATACTGGAGTGGGTTGCCATTTCCTTCTCCACAGAATCTTCCCAACCCAGGGAATCAAACCTGGGTCTCCTTATTGCAGGCGGATTCTTTACCATCTGAGCTACCCAAGGCTATGGTTTTTCCTGTGGTCATGTATGGATGTGAGAGTTGGACTGTGAAGAAGGCTGAGCGCTGAAGAATTGATGCTTTTGAACTGTGGTGTTGGAGAAGACTCTTGAAAGTCCCTTGGACTGCAAGAAGAGCCAACCAGTCCATTCTGAAGATCAGCCCTGAGATTTCTTTGGAAAGAATGATGCTAAAGCTGAAACTCCAGTACTTTGGCCACCTCATGCAAAGAGTTGACTCAATGGAAAAGACCCTGTTGCTGGGAGGGATTGGGGGCAGGAGGAGAAGGGGACGACAGAGGATGAGATGGCTGGATGGCATCACAGACTCGATGGACATGAGTCTGAGTGAACTCCGAGAGATGATGAACAGGGAGGCCTGGCGTGCTGCGATTCATGGGGTCACAGAGAGTTGGACACGACTGAGCAACTGAACTGAACTGATCTACCCAAATTTAAATGAATTGCTATTAGTACAAGTTAAAAAACTAATCAGGAAAATCAAATAATCAAATATTAGAGTTAAATGAGACTTTGGATATACTTGGTCTTTTGGAAGAGTGAAATGATTTTTTCAAGACCATGGAATTAGTGAAGCAGAGGGGAGTCAAGAAAAATGGCTTTTCTCTTGCAATAAAGGGAAACTCCAGAGACCTCCTTTTGGATCCAAAAGATGTTACGTTTGAAAATAGCACTGCCTTGTTGACATGTAGTAAGATAACCCTAATGGCTTTTTGATTGATTTGGTTTCGCCCCAGAATTTGGGACGATTTCCAGATCCATATATTAAAGTGTGTCTAGAAGACAGCTGCTCAGTGGCTTGCATATTTTTCTGATTAGCTGAATTATATATGCTGCTGAAATAGTCAACTGGATTTCATGTTGTTGATAGGAACAGCACAAGATCTAAAAGTGAACATTATCTGTATCTCTCTAGTCCTTTGGAAGAATTTCACTCCCATTTGGTGCCTCCTGGTCCTTCTTAGGAAGATATTAGATTTGATGTCTTTAAGATTCCAAGCTGAAACCTAGTTTTCAACTGCTTTCTCAGTTCACCCTACATTTTAGAAAATCTAAGCAACTTATATTTCTGTGTGTATTGGTCAGGGTTGGAGATTGTTAATTGGTCTGAATGGTATAAAAAGGGCCAGATAAGCTTATTTGACAAGCTTTTGTGCTTGTCAAATAAGCTTGTGTCTTGGGAAGGTGCTATGGACTAAAGTTCTTGTCCCCACAAATTCACATGTTGAAATTTCATCGCCAGTGTGATACTATCTAGAGATGGGGCCTTTGGTATGGGATTAGGTCATGAGGATGGAGCCCTCATGAATGGGGTTCAGTTCAGTTCAGTTGCTCAGTCGTGTCCGACTCTTTGCGACCCCATGAACCGTAGCTTGCCAGGCTTCCCTGTCCATCACCAAAACCCATGTCCACCAAAACCCATGTCCATTGAGTCAATAATGCCATCCAACCATCTCATCCTCTTTCGTCCCCTTCTGCTCCTGCCCTCAATCTTTCCCAGCATCAGGGTCTTTTCAAATGAGTCAACTCTTCGCATGAGGTGGCCAAAGTATTGGAGTTTCAGCTTCAACATCAGTCCTTCCAATGAACACCTAGGACTGATCTCCTTTAGGATGGACTGGTTGGATCTCCTTGCAGTCCAAGGGACTCTCAAGAGTCTTCTCCAACACCACAGTTCAAAAGCATCAATTCTTCTGTGCTCAGCTTTCTTTATAGTCCAACTCTCACATCCATACTTGACTACTGGAAAAACCATAGCCTTGACTAGACGGACCTTTGTTGGCAAAGTAATGTCTCTACTTTTTAATATGCTGTCTAGGTTGGTCATGGAGAAGGCAATGGCACCCCACTCCAGTACTCTTGCCTGGAAAATCCCATGGACAGAGGAGCCTGGTGGGCTGCAGTCCATGGGGTCACTAAGAGTTAGACACGACAGAGCGACTTCACTTTCACTTTTTACCTTCATGCATTGGAGAAGGAAATGGCAACCCACTCCAGTGTTCTTGCCTGGAGAATCCCAGGGATGGGGGAGCCTGGTGGGCTGCCGTCTATGGGGTTGCACAGAATCAGACACAACTGAAGTGACTTAGCAGCAGCAGGTTGGTCATAACTTTTCTCCCAAGGAGTAAGCGTCTTTTAATTTCATGGCTGCAGTCACCATCTGCAATGATTTTGGAGCCCAGAAAAATAAAGTCAGCCACTGTTTCCCCATCTATTTGCCATGAAGTGATGGGACCGGATGCCATGATCTTAGTTTTCTGAATGTTGAGCTTTAAGGCAACTTTTTCACTATCCTCTTTCACTTTTATCAAGAGGTTCTTTATTTCTTCTTCACTTTCTGCCATAACTGTGGTGTCATCTGCATATCTGAAGTTATTGATATTTCTCCCAGCAATCTTGATTCCACTTGGGCTTCCACCAGCCCAGTATTTCTCATGATGTACTCTCAATATAAGTTAAATAAGCAGAATGACAATACTCAACCTTGACATACTCCTTTTCCTATTTGGATCCAGTCTGTTGTTCCATGTCCAGTTCTAACCGTTGTATCCTGACCTGCATACAGATTTCTGAAGAGTCAGGTCAGGTGGTCTGTTATTCCCATCTCTTTTAAGTATTTTGCAGAGTTTTTTGTGGTCCACACAGTCAAAGGCTTTGACATAGTCAATAAAGCAGAAGTAGATATTTTTCTGGAACTCTCTTGCTTTTTCGATGATCCAATGGAGGTTGACAATTTGATCTTTGATTCCTCTGCCTTTTCTAAATCCAGCTAGTACATCTGGAAGTTCACAGTTCACGTACTGTTGAAGACTCGCTTGGACAATTTTGAGCATTACTTTGCCTGCGTTTGAGTTGAGTGCAATTGTGTGGTAGTTTCAGCATTCTTTGGTATTGCCTTTCTTTGGGATTGGATTGAAAACTGAACTTTTCCAGTCCAGTGCCACTGCTGAGTTTTCCAAATTTGCTGGCATATTGAATGCAGGACTTTCACAGTATCATCTTTTAGGATTTCAAATAGCTCAAATGGAATTCCATATAAATTTTAGGATTAATTCATTTTAGATTTGAGAAAAATATTATGGTTCTTTTGATAGGGATTGGATTATATCTGAGGTACAGTTTGTGTAGTATGTAAATTTTAACACTATTAATTCTTACAATTGAAGAACAGAGCATACATTTCCCTTTCTTTTTGTGGTTCAGTTGCTCAATCATGTCTGACTCTTTGTGACTCCATGGACTGCAGCACTCCACGCTTCCCTGTCCATCATTCTCTTCTGGCGCTTGGTCAAATTCATGTCTATAGAATCAGTGATGCCATACAACCATCTCATTCTCTTTCATCTCCTTCTCTTCCTGCCTTCAATCTTTCCCAGTATCAGGGTCTTTTCTAAAGTGTCAGCTTTTCTCATCAGTGGCAAAAGTATTGTAGTGTCAACTTTCAGCATGTCTTTCCAGTGAATATTCAGGGTTGACTTCCTTTAGGATTGACTGGTTTGATCTTGTTGCAGTCCAAGGGACTCTCAAGTGTCTTCTCCAACAAAACAGTTCAAGAGCATCAGTTCTTCAGAGCTTAGCCTTCCTTATGGTCCAACTCTCACATCCATACACGACTACTGGAAAAACTACAGCTTCGATTACATGGACAATTGTAGGCAAAGTATGTCTCTGCTTTTTATTATACTGTCTAGGTTTGTTATAGCTTTTCTTCCAAGGAACAAGTGTTTTTTTGTTTTGTTTTGTTTTGTTTTTAATTTCATGGTTTCAGTCACCATCTGTAGTGGTTTTGGAGCCCAAGAAAATAAAGTCTGTCACTGTTTCCATTTTTTCCCCATCTATTTACCATGAAGTGATGGACACAGATGTGATGATTTTAGTTTCTTAAATGTTGAGTTTTAAGCCAGAGGCTGGTGATTTTGAATGATGTTACTGAATCCATATTGACTCTCAACAGGAAAATAAGCAAAAATTCAAGTGAAAATTTTAATAACAGAATATGAGAAAATTTTCCTGTGCAATCAGTTGATTCTAAATTGATTTGGGGCAACTATGCATGCTTACAAAGAGCCTATGTATTACAGAGCACTTTGATTCTCTGGGGAATCAATAACCAAGCAATTTGTCTGGTCATAGGACAAGTGTCAGACTCCCATATTGTTGCTCATGGAAGCCTGAAGTTATTCTTCATTTGAGCTATATATTTTGGAGCTATACCACTGAGACTTAGAAAAAAATGTTCTCTGTCATTTCAAGTGAAAGAAAAAAATTCTTAGGTATTAGTATGAGGCAGTGCTTTACTATGACAACTTGAAGGAGCAGGTTCAGTACCAAGTGTAGACAATAGTAAACTTGGTTGCCTAATAAGAATGTCCAATTTTCTTATTTTATTTATTTAATGAACATATATATGTGACTTGCTATTATTAGGAATTACAAGACATAAAGTGATTAAGTAGCAGATAACATTCATTCGATGAGTGGCAAAGCCAGGAAACTGAATACAATCCAAGTTTAGAATAAGTCTGTAATTTATCATTGTGCTAAGCTCTAATGAATAGATAAAGATATTCAGCAAATAACTTTTTCTAACTTTTACCTATGCTGCTGCTGCTAAGTCGTTTCAGTTGTGTCCGACTCTGTGCAACCCCATAGATGGCAGCCCACCTGGCTCTCCCATCCCTGGGATTCTCCAGGCAAGAATACTGGAGTGGGTTGCCATTTCCAGATGCCATGATCTTAGTTTTCTGAATGTTGAGCTTTAAGGCAACTTTTTCACTCTCCTCTTTCATCAAGAGGCTCTTTAGTTTTTCACTTTCTGCCATAAGGGTGGTGTCATCTGCATATCTGAGGTTACTGATATTTCTCCCAGCAATCTTGATTCCAGCTTATGCTTCCTCCAGCCCAGCATTTCTCATGATGTCCTCTGCATATAAGTTAAATAAGCAGGGTGACAATATACAGCCTTGACATACTCCTTTTCCTATTTGGAACCTGTCTGTTGTTCCATGTCCAGTTCCAACTGTTGCTTCCTGATGTGCATACAGATTTCTCAAGCGGCAGGTCAGGTGGTCTGATATTCCCATCTCTTTCAGAATTTTCCACAGTTTATTGTGATCCACACAGTTAAAGGCTCTGGCATAGTCAATAAAGCAGAAATAGATGTTTTTCTGGAACTTTCTTGCTTTTTGGATGATCCAGCGGATGTTGGCAATTTGATCTGAATGGGATTAGTGCCCTTGTAAAAGTGACTTCAGGGAGCTCCCTTGCTCTTCTGCCATGTGTGGGCATGATAAAAAGATGGCTGTCTATGAACCAGAGAACAGGCACCCACTAAATACTGTATCTGCTGGCACCTTGGACTTCCTAGCCTCCAGAATTGTAAGAAATAAATCTGTGTTGTTTATAAGCTGTATTACCAGTCTGTAGTATTGTTGTTGAAGCACCTAGAGTGGACTAAGACAGAGGGTAATTAGTGTCTGCATTCATCTTCATAGGCTTTCCATGTGACTCAAGTGGTAAAGAATCCACCTGCCAGTGCAGGAAACAACAAGAGACGTGAGTTTGATCCCTGGGTCAGGAAGATCCCCTGGAGAAGGAAATGGCCGCCCACCCTTGTACTCTTTACTGAAAAATCCCATGGACAGAGGAGCCCAGTGAGCTACAGTCCATGGGATCACAAAGAGTGGACACAACTGGGCACGGATGTGCTCAGTTTGATTAGCAGGAACTGCATGCATCATGCATAGGCCCAGTAGATAAAAGCTTACCTAGTCTCCTTTCAGCTGATGGAAGTGACCTTCTGTGTCAAAACATTTCCACCCTACTGCCTGGATCTGCTTTAGCTCTGAAATGAACAATGAGCAAATCATTTGGGTTAGCTGGAAATCTGTTTTAAAAATGCAAAGTCCAAACATGCCTGAGGGGGAGTTAGTACCTTAAAGCAACTTTAGATTGATTATCTTTTTTGTATACTTAACTGAAATCAGCTGCAGTAAAGAGATAACATTCTGGTGAAATAAACTTGGAACTTGATGTGGAGTCAAGCCTAGGGTAGGACATTGCTGGTCTCCAGGAATGCAGAGAGCACCAGGAGAACAAGGAGGAGAGTGAGGGAGGCAGAGATGGGTAGAATCTCCGTTTTCTCATTTGGTGTAGCTCTGATCTGTGACTTAATGTAGTGTCAAGATGGAGAATTTACAAAGAAGTGTGGTCATATGTCCTTTTAACTACTGAGAGGAAAATTATTGAAAATGTTAGTAAAGTGATAGAAAGAGCCAAAGTAAGACAAATCACTTATATGCATTATGAAGTACAAGTTCTGGCTTTATTGTTTCTCCCAATGCATAGAAATAAAAATCAATATAGAAATACAGAAAATACAAAGACGCTTCACTGGTCTCATCTCATAGAACAAGTCACACTATCGTGTCCTGAAATCTGTTTCTTCCTCTATTTCTACTTTCCCAACATAGCTAAATACTCTTGTGGCCCTGTGTTTATACTAGACAGTGTTGTCTGATAGCAATATAATGAGCCACATACATGCTGTTAACTTTACTAGTAGCTGCATTAAAAAAGCAAAAAGAAACAGGTATTAATCCAAAGATCCAAAATGTTTCATTAATATCAAATTATAGCAAAGTATTTTAGAACTTTAAAAAATTAAGTCTTTGAAACTAGGCATATGTTTTATAGTTTTAGAACATCTCAGTTTGGGCTAAGTATATTTCAAATGCTCAGTGGCCATATCTGTCTTATGCCTGCTGGATTGAATAGTGCAGCTCTAGATGAAAGATACAATGTAGGGATACTGTCGCTTGAAAATCACACAAATTTGTTATCAGTTATAATGACAGAATAACTTTTTAAAGAAGGCTTCAACTGTGAGGGTATTTTTGTTGTTTGTTTGTTTATTAATTTTTTTACTTAACAAGGATACTGGAGGTAGATGGTTGTTCAGAGAAATAAAAATGTCATCAGGGATCCAGATCTGTCCAGCGTTTTGTTATAGGAAAGAAATGACTCCATGTTAGATCTCTCTTACTTTAACCTTTGCTTCCCATTGCTATTATTCACTAAAAGGATACTGTTTATACATAATGTGCCTTGGGGAACCCTGCCCCTCTGCCTGAATATTAAACCGAAGTGCCTATTTTTTGGACCCTGTCCACGTGTGGATGGCTATAGGAAGGAAGAAATCGACACATTCCTTCCCCAAGGCTTGCCATTCTGGAGATATTTGCAAGATTAATGGACTTTTTACTATGATTCTTCATCTCCTCCACCACTCTGTTCTATAAAAGAACCTGACATCCAGACACAGACAAAACGGTTATTTTGAGGTATTAGTCTGCCATCTTCTCTGTCAGCTGACTTTTTGAATAAAGTTGTATTCCTTACCTCAGCACTTCATCTCCAATTCATTGGCCTGTCATTCAGTGACCAGCGCAAGCTTGGACTTGGTAATGAATTTACCTCATGGGTCTTCCTCAGCATGCTGGCTTCCCTTCTTTGTGTTTTTCATCTCAGAATCATAAAATGTGTATTTGTTTTTGTTCAGGCGCTAACTCATGTCCTATGGTAGCCTCTGATATCAAACCCTAATATCTGGAAGGGGAAAGAGCAAATGTTGTTCTCTCAAGTCTCTCAATTTCCCCTGACAGACATGTCCTGATATCTCATTGACCAGATTTGGGTCACATGGTAACTCCTAACTGCAGAGGATCTTGGGAAATGGAAAAGTTGCAAAGAAAAGAATGGCCATGAGAGCTTTGCTTTGGAAGATCAATCGTAATAAGTTGCTGTCCCAGACAAAATCAGGCTTCTGTTAGCTCAGAAGGGAGAAAGGGATGGCTACTGTGCAGGCAGCCAGTGATGTTTGTCACAGGGGCATTCTCTCAAGGTGACAGGGACAGAGGAGCAGCAAAAACCGAAATGGTCCTATAATAAAGTAGTAACTATATTAATAGTCTCTACCATTTACCAGCAAACAAAGGTCCATCTAGTCAAAGCTATGGTGGTCATGTATGGATGTGAGAGATGGACTGTGAAGAAAGCTGAGCGCTGAAGAACTGATGCTTTTGAACTGTGGTGTTGGAGAAGACTCTTGAGAGTCCCTTGGACAGCAAAGAGATCTAACCAGTCCATCCTAAAGGAAATCAGTCCTGAATACTCATTGGAAGGACTGATGCTGAACCTGAAACTCCAATACTTTGGCCACCTGATGCAAAGAGCTGACTCATTTGAAAAGACCCTGATGCTGGGAAAGATTGAGGGCAGGAGAAGGGGACGACAGAGGATGAGATGGTTGGATGGCATCACTAACTCAATGGATATGAGTCTGGGTAAACTCCGGGAGTTGGTGATGGACAGGGATGCCTTGCATGCTGCAGTCCATGGGGTCTCAAAGAGTCAGACATGACTGAGTGACTGAACTGAACTGAACCATTTACTAACTACTTGCTTCCCAAGTGGTGCTAGTGGTAAAGAACTCGCCTGTCAAAGCAGGAGACATAAGAGACACAATTTCAGTCCCTGGCTCAGGAAGATCCCCTGGAGGAGTGCATGGCAACCCACTCCAGTATTCTTGCATGGAGAAGCCCATGGACAGAGGAGCCTGGTGGGTTTCAGTCCATCGGATTGAAAAGAGTTGGACACAACTGAAGTGACTTAGCATGAAAGCATGCAGTAAGTACTTACGTGCCATGGTTGTTTGATAGATTATCTAACTCACACATAGACATACACACACACCCCCACACACACACTGACACACTCACGCACACAGAGGTTATCTATTACTGCAATCATTCCTAATAGTAAAATCAGTGCAGAATTGTCAGATTACTTTGTGAGCTCCCCAAGAGCAGGAACCATGTACCCCTCTTCTCTGTTTTTTTTTGGTTTGACAAACATAATACAGTATTTTTCAGTATAGTTATCTCTCAGTATTCTTGGGGGATTGGATCCAGACTCACCAAGGGTACCAAAACCCATGGGTGCAAAAGTCCCACAGTTGTTCCCCATATCCATGGATTCTACCTCCACAGATATGATGGCTGACTGTNTTTTTTTTTGGTTTGACAAACATAATACAGTATTTTTCAGTATAGTTATCTCTCAGTATTCTTGGGGGATTGGATCCAGACTCACCAAGGGTACCAAAACCCATGGGTGCAAAAGTCCCACAGTTGTTCCCCATATCCATGGATTCTACCTCCACAGATATGATGGCTGACTGTGTATTTATTGAAGAAGTTTGCATGTAAGTAGACCTGCATTGTTCAAACCTGTATTATTCAAGGGTCAACTGTGTTTATTGAATGAATGACTTCTTTTAAGTGCTTAAGATAATTTGTCTGCCTTTCAAATCTTGTTTCTGACCTGTATCACCTTCTCTCTTCAAAACCCAGTATGTTTCCCTCTTTAAATTACTGATATGACTACCCACACTCTAATCTTAGCATAGATCTTGGCCTTAACTGTGAACCTCCTGGAACACCTTCCAAGGCTCCCAAGCATTCTCATTTGGGAGGGACTCATGGCTATAAACCACGACTAACCAATATCCAGCAATCTTTTCATTGAAGTTTCCTCCCTACCCAGACTTATTTGAAGACCTTAGGGATATAAACCCAGTTCCTGCTACACAGAGTTGATGACTCCTGGCCTCTGTCTTATGATCTCTCTGTGTTATAAACCTTGCTTATAGTTTTCTAGGCTCCTTCAGTTGGTATAGAATAGAGATAAATCAAGTTTCATAAATTACTGGGAGTTTATTATAATGATAAGAAAAAAAAAAAAACAACTTTGTTTCTCCACCTCCCCAGGCCTCACAGAGAATGGAAGTGTTGCTCTGGACAAATTAGTGGCAGTAATTCTAATAATANTTCATAAATTACTGGGAGTTTATTGTAATGATAAGAAAAAAAAAAAAAACACTTTGTTTCTTCACCTCCCCAGGCCTCACAGAGAATGGAAGTGTTGTTCTGGACAAATTAGTGGCAGTAATTCTAATAATACAACAATAGCTGGGGTGATTCTGCAGTGATTTCTGAATTTCATTTTCTTAGAAATAGGCATCTGATGTTCTTAACCTAGTTCTTGACCATTGTGGTAACTAAGCCATTTTCTATTGGGTTGGCCAAAAAAGTTCATTTGGGTTTTTCATAATATCTCACAGATTTTCGGAGCCCAAAAAATAAAGTCTGACTTAAGAAACACATTATAGAGCTTCCTTGGTAGCTCAGTGGTAAAGAATCAGCTTGCCAATACAGGAGACATGGGTTTTATCCCTGATTCAGGAAGATCCCGCATGCCATGAAGCAAATAATCTCATGTGCCATAACCATTGAGCCAGGGCTCTGTAGCCTAGAAGCAGCTACTAATGAGTCCACGCACTGCAGTTACTGAAAACCAGGTGCCCTAAGGACTTTCCTGGTGGCTCAGATGGTAAAGCATCTGCCTGCAATGCAGGAGACCCGGGTTCAATCCCTGGGTTTGGAAGATCTCCTGGAGAAGGAAATGGCAACCCACTCCAGTATTCTTGCCTAAAATATCCTATGGGCAGAGGAGCCTGGTGGGCTACAGTCCATGAGGTTGTAGAGTCAGACACTACTGACCAACTTCACTTTCAATGTGCCCTGAAGTCTGTGCTCCACAACAAGTGAAGCCACCGCAATGAGAAGCCTGCTCACTGCACCTAGAGAAAAGCCAGAGCAGCAACAAAGACCTAGCACAGCCAAAAATAAAATAGATAAATAATAATTTAAAAATTCTAAAAATAAACACATTGTAATTGTATATCATCAAATGTTCAGTTACATTTTTCCCCATAGGTTTTTCTCTGCTGTTTACTTGGCTATCCTATAATAACACACACTTAAGTTACAGCTCTAGACTATGACTTCTGACCTGATATATATCATTGGTGCAACCTTAGAACAATGTCTTCCAGAATGAGGTTTCCAGTTCAGCAGCATCCGCATCACTTTGGAATTTGTAAGAAATTAGAATTTTCAAGCCTTTCTCTACCTACTGAATCAGAAACTCTGACAATAAGGCCCAGCAATTTATATTTTCAACATATTTCCTGGTGACTCTAATGCATGTTCAAGTTTGAGAAGGATTTTATTAGAATTCTACAAGCACGTAATCAAGAAAAGCTAAGTGAGAATCTCCAAGCGTCATAGATTTTATCGCTTTAACAGGTGAGCAAATTTACAAAGAAAAGCATTTCCAGCAAGGATGAAAAGTTTTTGTGAAGAGAAGATTTAAAATCTCTAAAGATCTAAAGACATACAAATTCAATTAAATGATATAGTACACAGAGTCAGCAGAAGAGAAAATATAATACATATATGACAAAAGCATTAATATTTTTGATCAAGGCATCTGTGCAAATATAGAACTTTGTGTGCATGTAATATTTATGAGTTTTGGGGTGTCTTAAATTGAGTTTTCTTGAAAACAAAGACTGAGACAAACTCTTAGGGAATAACACTGTTATGTGGAAATAGAAATAAGAGAAAAGAGGAGTAAGACAGGGAAAGAGAAATCACAAAGAAATGCTGATTAGTCAAACTTGTCATCTGAAGTTATATGAAATTATTGTCTCCCACCGGCCCATTGGCAGTTTGAAAGGGAGAAGAATTTGCCCTCAGACTTTTGCCAATCATTCTGTTTAGCCTTGCTCTCAGTAATAGTTACTTGAAACACCACTGGATCTGTTGCGTCAAATGAAACAAGAGGCAGAACAGCCTCGTGGTGACCTAAATTTCTTGCCAAGGTAGTATGAACTAAGCTCAATAGGAAGCTAGAAAGCCAGGGAGATCAGTTAATGCAGTTCATAAAGCATCCCCAATCCTACCCAGGAAATAGTCAAAGTGAAAGATGGTGGAGAGTATATTTGGAGGAACTAACGAAGAATATCCAGTAGATTCTGAAAACTATGATAGTTTTCCATATGTATTTTAGTACTATTGCATCTGTTTGCAATCTATCATAGAACCAATCCAACAAAAGTCTTTCCTTAATAGAATTTCCCCAATAGATTTTTTTTTTTTTGAAGTGGATAACTGTTTTGTGATCTTGGGCAAATCAGGTTATCTGTTTAGACTTCTCTTGTTCTATATGTTAAAAGGAGATAGCAATATCTGCTACTTCAAAGTGTGTTTGTAGTATTAAAATAAGATTAAGCTCTTAGCCAGTATCTGATAAAAGTACACATTTATAATATGTTAGGTGTCAAAGTTGCTGATAATTTAAGATGAATATTTTTAAGTTATAGAGTGGAAAAAAGAAGTGGATAAATTTGCTGACAATATAATATCAGGATACTGAAATTTCTTCCTAAGGATCTATGACTTTTTGATGTATAATATCAGTACTTAGTAAATATCCAAGCAGCATTTAAACTTAATTTATATCACCAATTAGATGTTTGCACAAATAATTATTTAGCAATTAATTCAATTTTGGAAATTATTCAGAACAGGGAAAAATTTCAGCTTGTCACAGTGGTAATTTCAACATGCTGAAATTAGCATTGTGCTAGTGTAGACTTTAAGGTGCTCGAACATGAAGCTATGAGACCTCAGGCTGATGCAGTAAGTTAGAAATACCTGCAGGACACAAAGAGTTTTCAATGGGAGAGAAACATTTTCAGGTTCTACCAATCTGAGACCTGTTCTCATCTCACCATATTTAGGACCAGAAAATAATTCACATCCACTTTCACAGCACATCTCAGAGCATGAAGTATAATTAAAGATGTCCTAAAGGGAAGTTCACATAGAAAAAGGCTGCGGATGCTGCTGCTGCTGTTGCTAAGTCGCTTCAATCGTGTCTGACCCTGTGTGACCCCATTCTTATATAAATACAAAAAGCAACCATTCCGCAAAATACAGGGTGAACATCTCAGCTTCTAGGAGCTTCCCAGGTTGCTCAGTGGTACAGAATCTGCTTGTCTATGCAGGAGACACAGGAGATGCAAGTTTGATCCCTGGGTCAGGAAGATCCCCTGGAGGAGGAAAAGGCAACCCACTTCAATATTCTTGCCTGAGAATTCAAACAGAAGAGCGTGATGGTCTGCAGTCATGGAGTCACAAAATGTGAGACATGACATAGAGACTAAGAAGTATGGATTTCAGCTTTATGTAAGTTAGTGCAAGGGTTATTTGAAATTGGAATACTGAGCACTCCAGAAATGCTGCAAATGAAGATTCTGCCTTTAAAGTGTAAATTTTGAGACCTTTCAGAAGAAAAGATTATTTTCTGTAATTGATGTAACATGAATCGACTATTACAAAAATGAGGACAGTTAAAGAAGACAGTCAGATAAAATTAAACCAAGAGAATGAAAAGAAAATTACAAGACTATCTTTGCTCTCTCTTTACAGGTTTCACCAACGCATTAATGAAGAAGTGCAGATAATAAAAGCTGATGTGAGAATAGAGCAAGTGTCTACTTCTTATACTTGCTTGAGGTCCTTGCTTTACCCTGGGATATGTAATGTCCAAAATGGTACATGGGTGCAGTTCAGGAGAGTCAAACATTGATTGAAATCTATTGATGTATAACTTGGTACTTCCCAGATGGCGCAAGTGGTTAAGAATCCACCTGCCAAGGCAGGAGACACAAGAGACAGAGATGAGATGCTGGGCTAGTTTGATCCCTGGGTTGGGAAGATACCCAAGAGGAGGAAGTAGCAACCCATTCCAGTATTCTTTACTGGAAAATCCCATAAATAGAGGAGTCTGGTGGGCTACAGTCCAAGGGGTCCAAGGAGTTGGACATGACTGAGTGACTGAGTATGCACACTGATGCTTAACACTGTAAGGAAAATTGAAAATATCTTCCTTTAGATACTAAAGAGGAAGTAGCAACCCATTCCAGTATTCTTTACTGGAAAATCCCATAAATAGAGGAGTCTGGTGGGCTACAGTCCAAGGGGTCCAAGGAGTTGGACATGACTGAGTGACTGAGTATGCACACTGATGCTTAACACTGTAAGGAAAATTGAAAATATCTTCCTTTAGATACTCAAAGCAGTCTCTGACCTCTTCAAATTATCAAGAACTGTTATATAATCATTACCTGTAGCTATAAAGTATGTAAAGGCAGAGAGATCAGTTAGGGAACCATAATAAGGCTCCATAAGAATAATGAAGTTCAGGGTGAGAAAGAGGGAAATGGGAATAAAAGAAATTTATCTCTATGGGACTTAGTACCAGTTCCCCCTTGTTTCCTCACCCTGGGATGACTTTACACAGCTAGCTCCTTTTGGACATCCTTGTTTTAGTTCAAATGGCATTTGAACTTTCCTTACAAATCCCTTTTACAGCTTTCATTTCATGGTCTTGTTTGAATGATTTTGTGCTTTTTTCTTTTTTTTAATAGAAATCCCCTTCCTTATTTGGGTTTTATTTGCTTACCAGCTTTCTCCCCTAAAATAACTTGCTGGAACCTAAAACAGCAAGGAATAAGGGGACTCTTCTCATTTGTTCATCCATGAGCCAGTGTATTGAAGAGTCTTTGGGGGTATTCTAGGCACTTAGAAAATGTATGCTAAGAAATAGATGAAAGAATAAGTTGACAACACTCAGTAAATGATTATTATATAAATGAGGAAATCACTGGGATGACTAACGTCTCTTGAGCTCATGGCATTTAGATGATGACAAACTGGGTTTGCTTCAACAACAAAAAAATGTTACTTCAAGGTTGAAAGGGGGCATTTTTGAATGTTTGTTTTATTGATGTGGTTATTGCTATTTTTTATATTAAATTGAAGTTGTAGTTTTTAAAATTAATTTTGTAAAAACCTTTGGAATATAGAGCATAATTACATCTGTGATTGCCTCTGATTCTCAAAACCACAGTCTCTTTAACCTGTCTAAATGATTAACTTGCTCTAAGACCCAGTGTCCTTACCCATAAAATGAGAATATTTTTAAGTATTTAGTATCTCAGGTTTTACAGTACTAAATAAACGAATTTGTGCTAAGTGGTAACTGCAGTGATTGGAACAGTTATTTCTGATTAAAAACTACATTACNAGTCAAGGCTATGGTTTTTCCTGTGGTCATATATGGATGTGAGAGTTGGACTGTGAAAAAGGCTGAGCACCGAAGAATTGATGCTTTTGAACTGTGGTGTTGGAGAAGACTCTTGAGAGTCCCTTGGACTGTAAGGAGATCCAACTAGTCCATTCTGAAGGAGATCAGCCCTGGGATTTCTTTGGAAGGAATGATGCTAAAGCTAAAACTCCAGTACTTTGGCCACCTCATGTGAAGAGTTGACTCATTGGAAAAGACTCTGATGCTGGGAGGGACTGGGGACAGGAAGAGAAGGGTATGACAGAGGATGAGATGGCTGGATGGCATCACTGACTCAATGGACGTGAGTCTGAGTGAACTCCGGGAGTTGGTGATGGACAGGGAGGCCTGGCGTGCTGCAATTCATGGGGTTGCAAAGAGTTGGACACGACTGAGCGACTGAACTGAACTGAGGTAGGTACTAAGGGGCTGCTCAAGAGTTCCAAGTTGGAATACCTTGGATCAAATTCCATTTTTATGATTTGTCAACCCTGGGACCTTGGGCAAGTGACTTAATTACTGTGGGCTATAATTTCCTTTTTTTTTCTTTTCTCTCCCTCGATTTTTTTTGAAAAGGGATGACAATGAGCAAAGATACATGAAAACACTTTGTAAAGCTGTATGGTCCAAATGCACATAGCACTTCCTTTCTAATAATTGTCAATATTTTTCTGTTTCCACAACATTCCCATGCGTAATATACTCCCATCAAGTCATTCAATAAATTTCAAGGGCAAAAGCAAGCATTGGGGAGAGAGGGTAGGAGCCTCAAAATAGATTGTTTGTGGTTAGTTGAAAAAGCCCCTCATGGAGATTTTGATACAAAGCTGCCCCTATCACCCCCAACTGGATCATACCTAATTGAGAATCACTTTCTACATGTGCGTGCAAGCTCAGTTGCTTCAGTCACGTCTGACTCCTTGCAACCCTATGGACTGTAGCCTGCCAGGCTCCTCTGTCCATGGGGTTCTCCAGGCAAGAATACTGGAGTGGGCTGCCGTGCCCTCCTCCAGTGCATCATCCTCTCCTGAGGATTCAACTTGTGTCTGCCTACGTTTCCTGCATTGCAAGTAGATTCTTTACCCACTGAGCCACCTGGGAAGCCCCACTTTCTACATAGGTGGTTATAAACTGGTGGGGAGTAGAAAGTGTAGAACATATGTTTTGCTGGGCTTTCACAGAATTGTGAGTTTTAAAGTAGGTGTTAAAATTTTTAAATCAGAATATTTCATAGGAAAAAAAATATTTCTGCCTCCTCTTGAAATATAGAATTTCTGGTGAAACCAAGCCTAGATTCTTAAATGTCAAAATTCCACTGGAGTTAAATAGTGGCTGCCCCTTTAGACACAGGCTCATTCTCCAGCTGGTATCACCTATTTGTGTCGCCTGTCCCTTGGTAATTGAATTTGCCATCCCTGAGTTAGGCTGTGAACGAGTCATTGATGCTGGAGTCAGAAGGACCTCAAGATGTCATGGAGCCCTGGCTTTCCTTTTAGTCCGGTCAGTATTTCCTTTCTCCATTCTACAAAGGCCTGCTGGCTTAAATGATTGGCCCAACCTCACCCACGCTGGGGTGAAGAGGGAACCAGTGATGCAGGATACTGGTCAGAATTGAGGTCAACTCCCTCCCAGTGAAGAGCCTTTCCTAGCACGGAGTGTTCCTTTGCAAGCAGCATATCACCATTTCTGAAGTGCAGTCAGTGGAGCCATTGTGAGGAAAGATCAAACCTTGGACAAGTGAGGCTTCTGGAAGCCTCTGCAGTGCTTCCAACACCAGGACATACACAGGCTCTGGTGTGGCCAACCTTGAGCCTGCCTCCCAACCGCCCAGCCCCACTGGAACATAAGTGACTGATGGAGCAGGGCCGGAAGAACTGTGAGCCTGGAACATCTAGTGTCCTTGACCCTCTGGCTAGGATCCCAGCAGAAGAAACCCTCTGGGTTTATCCATGTGGTATGGGGAAGGAAGATTAGCGTGGGGAAGAAGGGGAGAAAAACAGATATAGAGGATAGCTGTTGTCTCTTTTCACCCCAAAACTGAGTGTTTGTGTTCCCGTGTCTCTTGTGTGCTGTGATTTTTGTGTGTGTGTGTGTGTGTGTCTTTTTTTCTGGTGCTCGGGTTGATGTGTTTCGGTAAGGCTGCATGTTTGTTTTGGCTCCTGGAGGAAGTAGTGACAAAGGAAGTGGGAGGACAAACATAATTTTGTAAGCAGCTGGCTTGAGAGGAACAATAAAGCGGAACAGGAGACAGCATGTTGGGGTTGAGATTCCCTGAGACTGTGTAATGCAATCATCCCCAGAGCTTGCAACTACTGAGGAGTGGGAATGTGGGTGCTCTTAGAGCTTCAGGGGTTGCAGTGATCCCTTCAGGGGGCTTTGATGAACTGTGTTTTGCAGTTCTGATTTCTAGGCTCTGGTAGATGCCTTCTCTGGGCTCCAGCTCCTCTCCTGCTCCCCTCCTCCTCACTGTTTCCTCTTGCGTGTCAGATCTAGGCCCTTCTTATGAGGGGGGCGCTATACCAGGAGAATGTGTGTTTGTGATTAAGAAGATTATGCTGAAGGATTGTGAAGAGGATCCTATAAAAATTTGGTTTTATCTTTAGGAATTTTAAAAACACTTGAAGATTGGCAAAATTCCAATTGAATGTTTCATGAAATCTGGAAAGAATAGGCTCTCACTTTCCACCCATCTGAAGGCCAGGTGGCTCAATGGTAAATAATTTGCTGCCAAGCGGGAGACATGGGTTCGATCTCTAGGTCAGGAAGAGTCTCTGAAGAAAGAAATGGCAACCCACTCCAGTATTCTTACCTGGTAAAATCCCATGGACAGAAGATCCTGGAGGGCTACAGTCCATGGGGTCACAAAAGAGTTGGACACAACCTAGCCACTAAACAATGGCACGCTGTTAGTTCTCTGTATCCTTGCTGAAACGGTCATCTTGAAAACTAGTTACACTTTATCCTTAAAGGGACTCTGGAGATTGTGTTATTCCAGATGAAGAGGGGATAACCTTGACTTTTTTCTCTTGAATTTTCTTTTATTGTATATTACTGACAAATAAAAATTGTGTGTATTTAAGATGTAAAGCTTGATTTTTTGTGTTTCTTTTTTTAAAGCCTCACTTAATCCTCTCAACAAGCCTGAAAGATGTGTTTTTTTAAATTATTATTTTTTATTGAGATATAGTTGATGTACAGTATTGTATATTTTGGATGTGCAACATAGTGGTTCACAATTTTAAAAAGTCATACTCAGTTTAAAGTTATAAAATCTTAGCTTTATTTCCTGTGTTGTACAATATAGCCTTGTGGATTATTTATTAGTTTGTATCTCTTAAACCCCTATCCTTATCTTATCCCACCCAGCCCCCTTTCTTCTCCCCGCTCTTGTAAAACTTGATGTTTTGATATATATCACTTGAACTTCTGTATTTTGAAACACAGAAAAATATATTTTGGGAAATTATTATTTTTCTTAAACTATGTGAGAGTTTATTTAATATTTGAGTTAACAAAGGAGAATGGAGATTTTCACCAAATAATATGGAAATGGATTCTGTCATAAGCTCTGGAAATCTAACTTACTTTTGCAGGGCTGTTGGGAAAACCACTTACCATCCATATGCCTTGCTTTTACCTTTCTATGTTGATATTGTGGAAAAATCTTATTACAGCATTTTTCTGAGATGGGCCCAATTTTGAATATTTATAATCCCAATAAATCATTTAAATGCCAGAGAAATGCTAATATTCTATGTTTTAGAATCTAAATAATATATCTTAGATTAAAAAAAAATAATACTCTTGGCCTTTTTTAAAAAGTGGCTTTTTTGAGATATGATTCACATACTATATTATTTATGCCCATAAAGTGTTTAGTATATTCACAGAGCTGTGTAGCCATTATTGCAACCTTAATTTGAAACATTTTATTATCCTGTAAAGAAATCCTTTAGCTGTTATATACCATGCTCTCCTCCCTCCAGCTGCTGGTAAACATGGATCTACTTCTTTTCTCTATAGATTTACCTGTTTCATATGCACGGAATCATACAGTGTGTGGTCTTCTGTGCCTGGCTTCTTTCTCTAAACAATGTGTTTAGGTTCATCCATGTTATAGCATGTTTCAGTACTTGATTCCTTTTTATTTCTGAATAGTATTCCATTGTATGGCTGTCCCTCATTTTATTTTTGCATCTGTCAGTTGAAGGACATTTGCGTTGTTTCCACTTTTTGATATTATGAAAACGCTGCTATGAATAGTCACATATAAGGTTTTGTGTGGACATGTTTTTATTTCTCTTGGGAATACACCTAGCAGTGGACTTGCTGGTCATATGGTAACTCCATTTGCTCAGAGGGTAGTAGGATTATGATTCCTAGAGAATGCCAGAAGCTGTAGCCTGGTGAGCTCTTCAGTGGTTATGTAGCCCCTGTCCCAGGTGGCACGGAGGTAAAGAACCCACCTGCCAATGCAGGAGACACAAGAGACACGGGTTTGATCCCTGGGTCAGGAAGATCCCTTGAAGGAGTAACTGGCAACCCACTCCATTATTCTTGCCTGGAGAATCCCATGGACATAGGAGCCTGGTGGGCTATAGTCCGTGAGGTCACAGAGAGTTGGAAACAACTGAGCATGCATGAACAGGTCCTCAAGACACTGTTGTGGCAGACAGACCCTAAGGTGACCCCTAGTTATCCTTGCCTTCTGGTGGTCATGTCTTTGTGTAATTTCTTCTCTTTGAGTTTGGTGGGACCTGTGACTTGCTTTTAACCAATGAATTATGACAGTGGTGATGAGATGTCATTTTGGTGAAATGTTGTATTACGGAAAAGTTAATTTTAGCAGACTGGAGACTCTCCATGGGGGCTTGATGAAGTAAGCAGCTAGGTTTGAGAAACCCGTGTACCAAGGAACTATTGGTGGCCCTAGCACCTGAGAACCACAGTTATCAAAAGGAGACGAATTCATCTGCAAGGATATGAATTCTGCTAACAAGTTGAATGAACTCAGAAGTAAATTCTTCCCCAGTTAAGCCTTTGATGAGAACGCCGCTCAACTAATACCCTGATGGCAGCCTGTGAAATGCTGAGCAGAGGATCCAGCTAAGATGGGCCTGATACATGGAAACCAAGATTATATATATATGGTGTTTCATGCAGCTAATTCTTATGAGGGGGGCGCTATACCAGGAGAATGTGTGTTTGTGATTAAGAAGATTATGCTGAAGGATTGTGAAGAGGATCCTATAAAAATTTGGTTTTATCTTTAGGAATTTTAAAAACACTTGAAGATTGGCAAAATTCCAATTGAATGTTTCATGAAATCTGGAAAGAATAGGCTCTCACTTTCCACCCATCTGAAGGCCAGGTGGCTCAATGATAAATAATTTGCTGCCAAGCGGGAGACATGGGTTCGATCTCTAGGTCAGGAAGAGTCTCTGAAGAAAGAAATGGCAACCCACTCCAGTATTCTTACCTGGTAAAATCCCATGGACAGAAGATCCTGGAGGGCTACAGTCCATGGGGTCACAAAAGAGTTGGACACAACCTAGCCACTAAACAATGGCACGCTGTTAGTTCTCTGTATCCTTGCTGAAACGGTCATCTTGAAAACTAGTTACACTTTATCCTTAAAGGGACTCTGGAGATTGTGTTATTCCAGATGAAGAGGGGATAACCTTGACTTTTTTCTCTTGAATTTTCTTTTATTGTATATTACTGACAAATAAAAATTGTGTGTATTTAAGATGTAAAGCTTGATTTTTTGTGTTTCTTTTTTTAAAGCCTCACTTAATCCTCTCAACAAGCCTGAAAGATGTGTTTTTTTAAATTATTATTTTTTATTGAGATATAGTTGATGTACAGTATTGTATATTTTGGATGTGCAACATAGTGGTTCACAATTTTAAAAAGTCATACTCAGTTTAAAGTTATAAAATCTTAGCTTTATTTCCTGTGTTGTACAATATAGCCTTGTGGATTATTTATTAGTTTGTATCTCTTAAACCCCTATCCTTATCTTATCCCACCCAGCCCCCTTTCTTCTCCCCGCTCTTGTAAAACTTGATGTTTTGATATATATCACTTGAACTTCTGTATTTTGAAACACAGAAAAATATATTTTGGGAAATTATTATTTTTCTTAAACTATGTGAGAGTTTATTTAATATTTGAGTTAACAAAGGAGAATGGAGATTTTCACCAAATAATATGGAAATGGATTCTGTCATAAGCTCTGGAAATCTAACTTACTTTTGCAGGGCTGTTGGGAAAACCACTTACCATCCATATGCCTTGCTTTTACCTTTCTATGTTGATATTGTGGAAAAATCTTATTACAGCATTTTTCTGAGATGGGCCCAATTTTGAATATTTATAATCCCAATAAATCATTTAAATGCCAGAGAAATGCTAATATTCTATGTTTTAGAATCTAAATAATATATCTTAGATTAAAAAAAAATAATACTCTTGGCCTTTTTTAAAAAGTGGCTTTTTTGAGATATGATTCACATACTATATTATTTATGCCCATAAAGTGTTTAGTATATTCACAGAGCTGTGTAGCCATTATTGCAACCTTAATTTGAAACATTTTATTATCCTGTAAAGAAATCCTTTAGCTGTTATATACCATGCTCTCCTCCCTCCAGCTGCTGGTAAACATGGATCTACTTCTTTTCTCTATAGATTTACCTGTTTCATATGCACGGAATCATACAGTATGTGGTCTTCTGTGCCTGGCTTCTTTCTCTAAACAATGTGTTTAGGTTCATCCATGTTATAGCATGTTTCAGTACTTGATTCCTTTTTATTTCTGAATAGTATTCCATTGTATGGCTGTCCCTCATTTTATTTTTGCATCTGTCAGTTGAAGGACATTTGCGTTGTTTCCACTTTTTGATATTATGAAAACGCTGCTATGAATAGTCACATATAAGGTTTTGTGTGGACATGTTTTTATTTCTCTTGGGAATACACCTAGCAGTGGACTTGCTGGTCATATGGTAACTCCATTTGCTCAGAGGGTAGTAGGATTATGATTCCTAGAGAATGCCAGAAGCTGTAGCCTGGTGAGCTCTTCAGTGGTTATGTAGCCCCTGTCCCAGGTGGCACGGAGGTAAAGAACCCACCTGCCAATGCAGGAGACACAAGAGACACGGGTTTGATCCCTGGGTCAGGAAGATCCCTTGAAGGAGTAACTGGCAACCCACTCCATTATTCTTGCCTGGAGAATCCCATGGACATAGGAGCCTGGTGGGCTATAGTCCATGAGGTCACAGAGAGTTGGAAACAACTGAGCATGCATGAACAGGTCCTCAAGACACTGTTGTGGCAGACAGACCCTAAGGTGACCCCTAGTTATCCTTGCCTTCTGGTGGTCATGTCTTTGTGTAATTTCTTCTCTTTGAGTTTGGTGGGACCTGTGACTTGCTTTTAACCAATGAATTATGACAGTGGTGATGAGATGTCATTTTGGTGAAATGTTGTATTACGGAAAAGTTAATTTTAGCAGACTGGAGACTCTCCATGGGGGCTTGATGAAGTAAGCAGCTAGGTTTGAGAAACCCGTGTACCAAGGAACTATTGGTGGCCCTAGCACCTGAGAACCACAGTTATCAAAAGGAGACGAATTCATCTGCAAGGATATGAATTCTGCTAACAAGTTGAATGAACTCAGAAGTAAATTCTTCCCCAGTTAAGCCTTTGATGAGAACGCCGCTCAACTAATACCCTGATGGCAGCCTGTGAAATGCTGAGCAGAGGATCCAGCTAAGATGGGCCTGATACATGGAAACCAAGATTATATATATATGGTGTTTCATGCAGCTAAGTGTGTCATAATTTGTAGGCAGCATTAGAACATTAATTCAGAAGTCTAGAATTTGGTTCCATTGTATAATCTGAGCTGGGTACCACTGAGTTAACTTGTCAAGGCAAATGTCCTCTTTATCAGTGTGATTATCATAAAGGTCAAACTGTCATATAATTTCAGTTATGTGCTTGGTGACTGTGAAGTAATCCATACCTGGGCTATAATTTCTAGTATGGGGGAAAAGAATGGCTGAAGTAAGAAGTCAAGCACTCTGCCTGCTTGACATATGGGGAACACATGCATCTCTACAAACTCTGTTTCATGAAGAAACAAAATCAGAGTAATAGCACTTTATATGATGAGTACTAGCATTTATTAGGGATCATAGGGATGAGAGAGTAGGCATGAACTTGATGCCATGCCCTAACAGAGTTGTGGAATAGTTCTAATTTGCCTGGTCCTCTTTGCAGACATAAGCTTGAGCTTGAGTCTAGCTTTCCCTTGCACTTCATTAGCCACTTAATAACCAGTCTGTCTCAGCATGGTGAACAGCACTTCTATTTTTAGAAAGCACCTAGAACGATTCCATCTTTCTTAGCCATCTATTTCTATATTTAACAACTCTTACACTCAGAAATTTTAACTTATAGCTCACATAAATCCCTTAATCTTCAGTGAAAGCCTGTGTTCTTTCACACCTGCCCCCAAATAGAAGGGGACAGCTGATGATGTGAATCTTTTGACTGCCTTTGTCATACCATTTTGTTTTGTTACATTTAATTCTTGATGGACTTAAGTGAGGAGAGTGAGCTGGATTTTATCCTGTAGCACAGAGACCCATGTGGAATACCTTTTTTACTTCCATTGTGATCCAATTTTAATTTCAAGCGCTATCTAGATGACTCAATGTGCAGTAGCTGAAATGAAAAGTCACACAGCTTATAACTACACTCACTTACCTCAGATGACTTGGAAGTTTCCTAGTTAGGGGAAAAGAGCTGTTGAAACTAATGGAAAATGAATGTCTGATAACTCAGCAGAGTAGCATTTCTATCTCTCCATGTCTCATACCAATTGTCACATTAAAAAACAAAAAGTAATACATTATTTTGCTAGGAGTGGAATCAACTGTGTTTCTCCTTATGTTCACAATGAAAATGAAGTCCTCAGTCGTGTCTGACTCTTTTCGACCCCATAGACTGTAGCCTACCAGGCTCCTCTGTCCATGGGATTTTCCAGGAAATATTAGAGTGGATTGCCATTTCCTTCTCCAGGGGATCTTCTCAACCCAGGGCTCGAACCTGGGTCTCCCACATTGTAGACAGACCCTTTACCGTCTGAGCCACCAGGGAAATCTGTTAACAATAGTGCCATCCATATTGTGGTCATAGACAGTAGAGATAGGATGGATGGAATCATTTTTTAGGTGATGTACATCATAGAACAAGTTTTCTAGGAAACAAGATTACTTGGACAGGATGGGGGGTAACTCCTTCCATGAATAGTTTCTCACCATTTTTCTTGTTTTCATTTTCTATATTGATTTTTAAAAAGTGCTTGCAGAACAATAGGGATGATGTTTATGTTTACATAGCTGATTCTATTGACTTTGGACAATTTTCTGGGGCCTTACAATGTCATGTTGCCCTAGTTCTCCATTCCATTGCTCATCTCTCCAATCACACAGTAGAAGTCCTTGAGTCTCTACTTGCTGTTCTGCACTTACTCCTCTTGGTGGCTGGTGGAAATTTTCTGGATGACAAGTACTATCTCGGTTGCCTTTTCTAGTGTCTGCATCCTTGGCCCTCTTAAGTTGGGTATATCACGCTGCCAACCCCCAGGCTCTGCAATTGTAACTCCTAACGTTTCACAGATCCATTTAGTTAAGGCGTATACTTGTTAACTTGGACCCAAACAGAAATTAGCTAATTTTACATTGCAATTACAAATTGAAAAGCAGGGTTCTAAATAAATAAGTGTAAAGGGCATACATGAGGGTTAATATGAGACAGAGGTGATTCTGAACATTTGTTTTCTCTTCCTCCTAAATAGAAACTTTGCTAGGTAATTTTCACAGCATTAGCCCTGCCTACTCCCATTCATTCTTTGTTATTACTTGTTGTTCATGTTAAATACCACATTAACACCTCCTTGCTGCTTCCATAAAAAATACCAGTGACTTTGCTGGTTTTCAGTCTCCTTCAACTCTCAAGCCTCTACAGGCATTAGATTCTCTTTAGCACTCTTTTCCTTCTGAAGTCCCCTCTTTAAGTGTCTCTGCTCAAGTGTCTTTTAAAATAGAAGCATGTAGTTTCTAGTTTCTGCTTAGAAGCAAGTACTAAGGTGTGCAGGCCCCCGTTGTTCTTGTTTTACTCAGAGCCACTCATTCTTGCACTCATCTAACAATCATATCACTTTTGTTTTGTGCCAACCACTGTGCTGGGAACTAAGAATATAAAGATAAAATATTATGCCCTGACCTGGAAAGACTTCCAGAGATGGAGAGTGATTGGAATGTGGCTGTGTGAGTGTGTGTGAGAGAGAGAGAGCGAGAGAGAGAGGTCCTTGGGGGTGTTAGGGGTAGGGAGAGAGAGAAAGAGAGAGATGGGCTCTGGGAGATGAGCTGGGCATGGGGAAGCTTGGGGAGAGAGACAGATGTTGCACCTGACTTGTTTTATAGCAGTGGGGGGCAGTGGAAGTCCTAAAACAGAATAGTTACATGATAGGCTGATAGAACATATATATGTAGATGAAAGGGCTTCCCAGGTGGCACTGGTGGTAAAGAACTTGCCTGCCAATGCAGGAGACACAGGAGATGTGGGTTCAATAGCATATGAAAGTGTGACAAAGAAATCTTTTAGAAGAGTAAGGGAGAGTGAGTTTTCTGATGTGGTTTCCTAACCGTTCTACTCTTGGTTTGCTGTGCAATGCTCTGACCAGGATCTGAATGAGTGAAAGCATGGCTAGATGCTGGGGCACTCCTGGAAAAGAGCGAAGCATAATCTCCCCTGGGATTGTATGCCAGCAGAAAAGACAGAAATTAACAAGTAATTGCAAATACCAAATTTATATAATAAATACACAATAATTAAGTGAAGAATTATTCTAGATTATGAACTTTATGAGGGCAGGATAATGCTTGTTTTGTTTCTTACATAGTACAGCATTTGGCAAATAGTGATTCCCAAATAGTTACTGAATGATATGATATATGTTAAAAGGGCTAAAAAGGGATAATCCCTGCTCTCCTGAAAGCATGTAAGATGCCCTCACCTGGTCTAGGGGACAGGGAAAGCTCCAGGGGAAATGCTATTTAGGTTGAAATAAAAAAAGAATTATCATGGTGACAAAAGGTAAAGAAACAGCATGTGAGCAGACCTACAGGCAGGAGGGAGCCTGTCATGGTTCTGGAAGTGATGGAAATCTAGCATGCAGCAGAGGGCAGTGATGAGGCAAGAGTGTTATACTAGTTATACTAGTGTTATACTATGCTGTATGACAAATGACTCTGCATAACAAACTTAGGGCCTCAAAACAACAAAGCTAATGATCTCATAGTTTCTGTGGGTCAGGTATTGAGGAGTGGCTTAGATGGTGGTTTTGGCTCAAGTCTCTGTCATGGAGTTGTAATCAAAATATTGGTTGGAAGTATAGTAATATGAAGGACTGACTGGAGTTGGCACCTTTCTTCCAAGAGACTCTAATATTTGGCTATTGGATGGAGTCTTCAGTTCTTCCTTAGATTTAGACCAGAGACCTTGGTTCTTCACCATGTGGGTCTCTCCATAGGATTTCTCACAACATGGCAGCAACTCCCTCCAGAGTAAGCAGTTCACAGGAGAAATAGAGAGAGGCAGAAGATGCAACGACTTTTATGATCTAGCCTAAGAAGTTGTATTCATCACATCCACTGTATGCTGTTGTTCACAGAAACCAATACTGATGCAATGTGGGGTAGACTACACAAGAGTGTGAATACCAGGAGGCTGGGGTCTCTGGGGTCATCTTGGAAGTTGCTTACCACAAGGCTAGATGGAATAGAGTTTTCAGTCCATATCAAGGGTTTTAGACTTTATTCTAAGAACAATAAGAAGACTAGGAAAGGTTTCAAGGAGTTGGGCCACAAGACTCTGGAGGCATGACCTCATTCCTAGGGCCTGGGTGTGCATTAGTTCATTCAGCCATTGTTTACCAGGGAGCTCGGATATACTACGATATGTACCAGATGGGAGAATGCAAAAGTAAGAAGACCTATTGTAGTCTCACCTTCTGCAGCTTACAGTTCAAGGGGACATAGAAATTAGTAAGTGGGCAGTTACACTCTAGCATAATAACGTCTACAATAGGGCAAAGTAGAGGTTTCTATGAGAACATTAGGAGGACACATAACTCATCTGGGAGAGTCAGGACAGGACTTCTGGAGGACTTGCCATCTAAGCAGGGACCTAAAGAATGAGTAGACAAGGGTAATGATTTAAACATGAGCATAGGCTGGGAAATGATGAAGAGAATGGTGTGTTTGGAGAACTGAAAGTAATTCAATGTGTCTGGAGTCTAGCTTTGGAGGTGGGTGTGGGTGGAGGGGTGAGCAACACAAAGTCAGTCCAGTATCAGGATGAGCCCCTTTTTCTTGTTAAGAAGTTTGACCTTTACTTGGGGAGCAAGAGGAAGTTACTCAAGGAGGGCTTTAAGGAGAGAATGCACACTTAGGAATGATAACTCTGGCTCCCACTTGAGAAATGATTTGAAATGAGCAAATGTGGAAGCTGAGAAAGAAATTGAGAGGCCATGATAATAATACAGGTACAATTTGATGGTGGCACAAACTGTGGTCAGTGAGAATTGAACTCAGATATTTAAGAGCTAAAGTTGCTACTAATAGAATCTGATAATTATTAGTTAGAAAGTAAGGAAGAGGAATTTAGAGTGATGCCCAAGATTATGACTTGATCATCTATGACTGACAGGCACAAAAGAAGGCAGGAAGGGATGTGATGATCAGAAATGAGGTAAAAGTTCTGGGTTGGGTCTCCCTGATCCAGTTACTGGGATTCCACTATAGGGAGTACACTCTTTTTTAAGGTGGACTTTGTTTTAAATCCTCTGAAAATTAAGTCACAGACCCTGGGGAGAGGGGAGTCTGGAAATGTAGAATAGCTCCTTTTTACTGTGGAGGTTGGCAAACAGGAAATAAGTATTAAGATTTGTAAAGATTCCCTCTAACTCAAGGGCAAACCAGTGATGAGTTCTTATGTGTTCCAGAAGACAATGGAGTGAATTCCAGGAGGTTTTTGTATGGTGGCAAAGGAAAAGTCAATTCTTACCTGAGATATTTTAACCCAAAATGTTCTGTAGCAGCAAATTTGCCTCCAGTAGGAAACTACATTCCCCCTGCCCCCAACTGGTATAAAAGCCTCTTGTTTATAAATAAACATCAGTTATTCAGTGCTTTTCTCTTTAAGCTTCTCAGTTCTGAGAGAATTGAACTAGTGATGAAATCTGCTTTACCATGCCAACTTCCTGAATTACACTTCTTGGAATAGTGAGCAATCAGCAGAGAACCACTCTGTGTGCGTATATGTAGATAATATATATATATATAAAACAGCAGTCCTAATTGAGACCTAATTGGCATTGGGGGTCAGGAGTTAAAATTATGTCAAACACAGAGAGCCAAATAACTCTCCATTTGGCTCCCTCTTCTCTCCACTTTATTCCAGATCATTACTACTCCCACTGGTCCTTTTATATACCCAAGCTAGTCTGATTCATCTGCTTCTCTTTCTTCCTTTCCTCCTACAGAAACTGCTAAAATTATTTCCTATTGAACAGTATAACAGTCTTTCTCTGGAATCCTAGGTTATACTTTTAAGTTCCAGGGAGTATAGGCTCAAAGATAAATCTCCATTTTGGGTGGTTTTTCTGACTTTCTTATTTTACTTTCTGTTCATGTCGAAGAATTCCTTTGTGGTTCACTCTGTGAGCTTGTGGAAGAAATTTTGGAGTCCACTAGGACTCATCATGAGCTCAAGACCTTTTCCAAGCAGCATAAGCAGTTTTCTCAAGATGTTTACTGCCCTGTCCTTTGCCTCTTACCTTTCATTGCTGTTCTGTACACTCCATCCCCCACTGATTGTTAATGCTTGATTTTCTGTCCCTTTGGAAGAAACCATTTATACAACCACAATTATCTTGAGTATTTCCCCCCACAAAGTGATTCTGCAAACAGATCCTATGCTGTACCCTCTTCCAAAATATTTGTGTTTGAGACAATTCATAGAGAAGTTAACCTGTGAGCAAAAGTGTGTTTGCACAGGAAGATGGCATTTTCTGAGAATATTGAATGGAACATCAGCACTGCCTGAGCCAGCCACTCAAGTCAGAGGCTTATCCCATGCTGCAGCTGTCACATAATGAGGCTTGAAACAGGCTGAATTAATGTGGAGCTAGCAATTCACTTCTGAACTCTTGAACTCACTTGCTCAGCCTGTTACCTATAAAACTGATTATTGGAGCTATCTTTAACAAATACACAGACAAAACAATTCTGTTGAACACTACTTGGTCTCAAACTCAAATCTTTGGAAGGAATGATGCTAAAGCTGAAACTCCAGTACTTTGGCCACCTCATGTGAAGAGTTGACTCATTGGAAAAGACTCTGATGGTGGGAGGGATTGGGGGCAGGAGGAAAAGGGGATGACAGAGGATGAGATGGCTGGATGACATCACTGACTCGATGGACATGAGTTTGAGTGAACTCTGGAAGTTGGTGATTGACAGGGAGGCCTGGCGTGCTGCGATTCATGGGGTCGCAAAGAGTCGGACATGACTGAGTGACTGAACTGACTGACTTGGTCTCAAACTTCAAATATCTTTCAAAATGTCTGTATCTTATCAAGTTTTATTCCCATTTTACTGATAAAATGAATAGGGGGTTAAGTGACTGGACCTAGGAACTATGCTACACTGAGTAAGGAACTGAATTAGATGGAGAAGCCAATTTTCTTAAATTGTGGCTTAATATTGGATCCTCTTAAAGTACTATAAATTTTAATTTTTCTTTTTCTTCAACAAGAAAATTGAGTACTTATTTTCAAGAGATGAAAGATACTGTACCATATGTTAAAGTCAAAAGACAAGATCTTACTTGTGTGGACCTTGTAATGTGAAGTTCCTGGGAATAATGATATACTTAGAAAGAAATAAAATGAGTCAGAATATGTCAAAGATACTTCCAATGCACAAATAATATGAAAATGTATGTCAGTATGGTTAGCAAAAGAAAAAAGTGTTAAGACATCAGATAAGATCCTTCAACTATACTATCTTCCAGACTGATAGGTAGAAATGAGGCTGATAGGAGGATTCTAGAGACAGGAAAGCATTTGGTCAAAGAAAGAACTTACTTAGGGTCATGGTGGGAGCTTCCTTTCTAAAGATAAGTAGAGCCTGACTGCAAAGTCTTCAATAACCAATTGAGTGTGACCTTTCCTTTTAAAGTTACTAATAAGGTTCTGAAGATTTTGGACAGCAAAACGATAGCTTCCCAAAATATACTTATTGAGTGACAGTTACCTATCAGACACTATTCTAGTGTAGGGATTAAATATCAGGTAAGACAGTATCTGTACTATTACCAAGCTTGCAGCTTAATGGAGACAGACAGACAGTAGACAGGCATCTACAAAATAGTATGGCAATTCTATAATGAGACAAGTATACATGGACCTGGGAACAGACAGAGGGAGCACCCCAACCTGAGATTGATGGTAAGTTTCTGGAAGAAAGAACTAAGTCTTTCAAAATGTATATTTTACTTTCTCTGATTGAAAAAATAATACATATTTTATCATCAAACTATTGGCAGGACAACAGAGGAGTTGTACACCTAGCAATAATGAGCTGGTGATACGTACTCCTACCCTCTCCAGCTTCTTCTGTTGGAGTGTTGTCAGAATAAACCAGGTAAAACAGAAAGTTTGAGATTCAGAGTCTCAACACTATACCTCAGATATTCAGATTTTAATTGAAAAATCACCTGTCATATCAACAACCAGGAAGATCTCTTCCTGAAAGAAAAAAGACAATCAATAGATATTGTGAACTAACATCTTGAATAGGAAAAAGATAAACAATGAGATGGCACAAAGATTAGAATGATCCACTAAAAGCTTTAAAAGAATCATCATAAAAATCCTTCAATGAGCAATTATGAGTGTGCATGAAATAAATGAAAAAAAAAAAAAGCCTCTCAGGACAGAGAAATAGAAGATATAAAGAGGAACCAAATGAAAATTATACAGCTAAAAAATATGGTCATTGAAATGAAAAGCTCAGGTAATGGACTCAATATATGAAGGGGAGGGAAGACAGAGAAAGCAATCAGGGAACTGGAAAATAGAACAATGAAAGTTACCGAATCTGAACAACAGAGAAAATATAGACTGAAAAAAATTAACAGGGCCTCAGGAACTTGTGGGACTGTAAACAATGTGTCATCAGGGTCCTGGAAGGGAAGGAGAAAGAGGGGCATGTATAAAAATTACCTGAAGAGAAAAGGGCTGAGAAATTTCTAAATATGGTTAAAAAAAAAAAAAAAAGTTATAGATCCAAGAAGCTGAGCTAACCCTAAACCAAAAAAACATGCAAAGATACATCATTATCAAATGTGAAAACTAAAGACAAAGAGAAAACTCAAAAGCAGTTAAAGGGAAATTACATCTGACCTATGGGGAAGAATGATTTGAATGACAGCAATTATTTATCAGAAATCGTGTAGACAGAAGGAACTGACATAACAGTTTTTTGTCGTGCTGAATGAAAAGAACTGTCAGCCCCCAATCCTATAACCAGCAAAATATCCTTCATGTCCTTCAGGAACGAAGGGGAAATCAAGATGTTTTCGGATTAAGAAAAGCCTGGTGGCTCAGAGGTTGAAGCGTCTGCCTCCAATGCAGGAGACCTGGGTTTGGTCCCTGGGTCGGGAAGATCCCCTGGAGAAGGAAATGGCAATCCACTCCAGTATTCTTGCCTGGAGAATCCCATGGACGGAGAAGCCTAGTAGGTTACAGTCCACGGGGTCGCAAAGAGTTGGACACGACTGAGCGACTTCATCATCATCATCATCAAGGGAATTTGATGTTTTAGCCATCTTTTCTTTCTTCCTGTCACAGAAATAATAAGAAATCTTTGAATATCAGGAAGGAAAAAAGAACACAGTAAGCAAACATACAGGTAAATACAATAGCCTTCCCTCTTCCTCTGGAGTTTCCTAAGTTATATTTGATGGTTGAAGCAAAAATTGTAACACTGATGGCATCATTCTCAGTGTACATAGAGGAGTTATTTAAGGTAATTATAAACAAAGGAGGTAAAAGTATGTAAATGTGGAAAGGACTATACACCTTACTTAAACAGGTAAAAGCTGTGTCCGACTCTTTGTGACCCCATGGACTGTAGCCCACCAGGCTCCTCC
>SJYX01019899.1:12489-27910 GCA_006410675.1 Oreotragus oreotragus
GTAGTTTGAGCATTCTTTGGCATTGCCTTTCTTTGGGATTGGAATGAAAACTGACCTTTTCCAGTCCTGTGGCCACTGCTGAGTTTTCCAAATTTGCTGGCATCTTGAGTGCAGCACTTTGACAGCATCATCTTTCAGGATTTGAAACAGCTCTACTGGAATGCCATCACCTCCACTAGCTTTGTTCGTAGTGATGCTTTCTAAGGCCCGCTTGACTTCACAATCCAGGATGTCTGGCTCTAGGTGAGTGATCACACCATCGTGATTATCTGGGTCGTGAAGATCTTTTCTGTACAGTTCTTCTGTGTATTCTTGCCACCTCTTCTTAATATCTTCTGCTTCTGTTAGGTCCATACCATTTCTGTCCTTTATCGAGCCCATCTTTGCATGAAATGTTCCCTTGGTATCTCTAATTTTCTTGAAGAGATCTCTAGTCTTTCCCATTCTGTTCTTTTCCTCTATTTCTTTTCATTGATCGGTGACAACAGACCATTACTCAACCTTAAAAAGCAAGGAAATTCTTACACATGCTGCAACATAGATGACTCTTGAGGACATTGTGATAAGTGAAATAAGCTGATCACAAAAGGGTAAATACTGTATGATTCCACTTACCAGATGTACTTAGACAAATTCATAGAAACAGAAAGTATCAATAGAAGGATAGTTACCGAGGGCTGGGTGGGGAAGGGAGAAATGGAAAGTTGTTGTCTAATGGCTACAGAATTTCAGGGTTTTTTTTTTTTAAGTAATTTTATCTATTTAATTTATTTATTTTTGGCTGTACTCGGGTCCTTGTTGCTGCGCATGGGCTTTCTCTAGACGCAGCAAGCAAGGGCTGCTCTCCAGCTGAAGTGCACCAGCTTCTTTGGTTGCAGAGCACAGGCTCCAGGGTGAGTGGACTTCAGTAGTTGTGGGGCCTGGGCTCAGTAGCCGTGGTGCCTGGACTTAATCGTCCCGCAGCATGTGGGATCTTCCAAGAGCAGGGATTGAGACTGGTGTCCCCTGCATTGGTAGGTGGATTCTTAACTACTGGATCATCAAGGAAATCCCAGAATTTCAGCTTTGCAATATGAAGAGAGTTCTGGAAATAGATGGTGGTTACAGTTGCACAAGAAGGTGAATGTACATCACGCCCCTGAACTATAGATTTTAAAAAGTTAAGGTGATAAATTTTACATGTATTTCATCACAATTTTAAAAGAGACAAGAGAAATCTAAACTTTAAATACGTAGTGAAATAGATTATGCAGTCTTTACCCAATAGAAGGGCTTCCCTGATAGCTNCAGTTGCACAAGAAGGTGAATGTACATCACGCCCCTGAACTATAGATTTTAAAAAGTTAAGGTGATAAATTTTACATGTATTTCATCACAATTTTAAAAGAGACAAGAGAAATCTAAACTTTAAATACGTAGTGAAATAGATTATGCAGTCTTTACCCAATAGAAGGGCTTCCCTGATAGCTCAGTTGGTAAAGAATCTGCCTGCAATGCAGGAGACCCAGGTTCGATCCCTGGGTCGGGAAGATCCCCTAGAGAAGGGATAGGCTACCCACTTCAGTATTCTTGGGTTTCCCTTGTGGCTCAGCTGGTGAAGAATCTGCCTGCAATGTGGGAGACCTGAGTCCTATCCCTGGGTTGGGAGGATCCCCTGGAGAAGGGAAAGGCTACCCACCCCAGTATTCTTGCCTAGAGAATTCCATGGACTGTATATCCATGGGGGGTTGCAAAGAGTTGGAGACAACTGAGCAACTTTCACTTTTATCCAATAGAATATCGCTGCAGCTATGAAAGGGCAAAAGGAGTATCTATGTCTATGGGGTTGCACAGAGTCAGACACGACTGAAGCAACTTAGCAGCAGCAGCAGCATGTATTGCTGAGGCATTACCTGTAGGATAGGTCATTCGGTGAAAAAGGTAAGGGTGTTGGGCTGTAACCCACAGGCCTACAAGCCTTGTAATGGCCCAGCCATGAGCCTAAAGAAAGAGCCCAGCAACAGTGACAGAAACATCAACAATTTATTGGGTAGGGAATCTTAAAAGTCTCAAGCNCTGAGGCATTACCTGCAGGATAGGTCATTCGGTGAAAAAGGTAAGGGTGTTGGGCTGTAACCCACAGGCCTACAAGCCTTGTAATTGCCCAGCCATGAGCCTAAAGAAAGAGCCCAGCAACAGTGACAGAAACATCAACAATTTATTGGGTAGGGAATCTTAAAAGTCTCAAGCAAAGTCCTGGAGCAACATCCCACTGTGTGCAGCAGAGGGCAGAAAGACAGGAATAGCAGTCTTCACTTCTGAGGAGAGAAGGAGAATACTACAGATAAGGGGGAATTGACATTAGGTTGGTTCATCAGTGACCAGGAAACCAGTGACTGGGGCAGGCAACAAGCAGGTAGGCAGCCGGTAACTAAGCCCTATGATTAAGAGGAATGGATAGTCAGGTGAGTAGGGGGCATGTGAAGCAAGGACTGGTCAAGCAGGGAATGTACAGAGGGCAAAACAACAGCCATTTTGAGTGGCCTTACTTTACCAAGGGGCTTTACAGATTTTACCATATGCTGCAGTATCCAAGAAAGAAAAGAAATGCAAGTATATAGGCTTGTATTTTCAAATAGAAACAACAGAGGTATATTTAAAATTTTAATATAAACATTTACCTAGATGGGGAGGAAGGATCATAGTAGAAGGTACAGGGGTATAGCTAGACATATATGTACACACCTCGCTTCATAGTTCTGTCTCTGGAAACATAAATGTGCACATAATTTTTAATTTAATCAATATAGAATTAGTTGGATTGATTTCTCTGCAGTCTTAGTAAGCACAGCCATAGCCTCAGAGGAGTATGGATAGTGAGTTTTTGAGATTTCATCCACTGATTAAAAAAACACAGAAAATAACAAGTATTGATGAGAATGTGGAGAAACTGGAATTTTCCTACATTACTGGTAGGGATGTAAAATGACTGCTTTGGAAAATAGCCTGACTTCCTAAAAAATTTAGACACAGAATTAGCATACTCAAGAGAAACGAAAATACATGTCCTCAGATGGCAGGGGAGCTTAGGGGAGAACAGAGATGTGTATGGCTGAGTTCCTTTGTTCTTCACCTAAAACTATCACTTTCATCAGCTAAACAGCAATACAAAATTTAAAAAAATTGTTTAAGAAACACACATGTCCACAGAAAGGCTTGTACACAAATGTTCTTAGAAGCTTTTTTTTTTTAACAGCTCCAAACTATGAAAAACCCAAATTTCTACCGATAGGTGAATAGATAAGCAAATTGTGGTATTTCCATACAATGGAATATCACTCACTGTAAAAAGTAATACTGATGTACAGAACAATATAGATTAATCTCAAAATAGTAATGCAGGGTAAAAGAAAGTAGGGGTTTTTTTTTTAGTACATATTGAATAAATCCATTTGCAGAAATTTCTAAAAAATAAAAACTATTAATAATCTATATGTGACGAAAAGTAGAGTAGTTGTGTCCTGGGGGAGGGGTAGGATGGGAGAGTTACCGAGGAACACAAGTTTGGGGGGTAATGAATATATTCATGACTTGATTGTATTATTGGCTTCACGGGTATATACATAAGCCAAAACTCATCTGATTATACACTTTAAATATATGCAGTTGTTTACAAAAAGTAGATGAGATAATAAATAAGACTTAAAATTTAAAAAACAATGAATGTTGTATTTGGAGGATATATTCTATCAAATTAGACATTTATTTCTATTTTCAGTTTATGATGAGATAGTGATAAAGAATCTGCCTGCCAATGCAGGAGACACAGAAGACTCTAGTCTGATCCCCTGGAGTAAGAAACGGCAACCCACTCCAGTATTCTTGTCTGGAAAATTCCATGCACAGAAGACCCTGGCCGGCTACAGTCTACGTGGTTGCAAAGAACTGGATAAAACTGAGCAACTGAGCACGCATGACCACAAAGTATTTATCAAATACATTTGGGGCATCTATTGAGATTATCCTACACTTTTCCTCCTTTAATCTGTTTATATGGTATATTACATTTATAGATTTCCTAACATTAATTCATCTTTGTATACCTGGGATAAATTAAGTTAAATAATGACACATTGTAGTTTGAACGCATTGACGATTTGCTAATTCTTGGGAAATTTTACATTTATCTTTTATTTCTAACTTCTAGTTTAACTGCTTCTGTCTTCTGGTGAGACTGGCCTGTGTTTTGTTTTTTTTTTTTTTTTTTCTCATACAGTCCTTGGCTGGTTTTGACCTCAGAGCTGAGGAATGTTCTCTTTCTGTTCTCCAGATAAGTTCATTCTTTTATGGTTGGAATTATCTGTTCCTTGACAGTTTGATGGAGCCTGCCTATGCAGACATCCAGGCTTGGTATTTTTTTTTTGTGAGGAGATTTCTAATTACTAATTAAACCTCTGTAATGGTTACGAGGAAAATTAAGGCTTCCTTTTTCATTCCTTTGAAAAGAAATGTATTACAGAAAATATCAGTTATACACAGAATTAGAGAACAGTCTGATGAACCCTCATGTACTCATCACCCAGCTTTCAAATCACTTAAGACCAAATCTTTTTCATCTGTATGTTTACCCACTAAACCTACTCACTCCAAGACTTCGGAAACAAATTCCAGACATCTTATCTTTTTAATCTGTAAATACGCCAGTAAATTGTTCTTAAAGAAGATTTTTAAAAATAATCTAATGCTTATGTATCACACCTACAAAAATTTAGCAATTCTTTTTTTTTTTTTTTGTCATACCATGTAGCCTGTGAGATCTTAGTTCCCTAACCAGGGATCAAATGCAGGTCCCCAACAGAGGAAGTGCCGAGTCTCAACCACTGGACCACCAGGCAATTTCCTAGCAATTCTGTAATATTATCAAATATTTATCAAATATTATCACATATGTTTTTAATCCTTCCCTTATTGTTTTGCATTTCTTTTCTTGGTAGTGGGTTTTTTTGTTGTTGTTTTGTTTGCTTGAAGTCAGGAACCAAATAATGTCCATTCATTGTAACTAGTTGATATGTTTCTTCATAGGTGTGCTTATGGCTCAAGGGTTAGGCCCCACTCCCCCATTTGCCTTTCACTTTTGATGCTACACAGAGGCTGCACCCCAAGCCGTTGACTTGCCTTTACTTTCTCTCTGGAGAGTTGTGGGACTATTGCTATGACCCCAGGACATGTATCTCAAAGTTCCAAACCCACCCCTAGTCCCTGTTGAATACACATTAGTCCCAGGACCCTGTTTCCCTTACTTCAAGCCAGCCCTGGATGATTAGAGCTAGGTTGGACATAGATCAGTTGAAAACAGACTGATGATCCTACAGTATCGTTAAACTTTTGTAGGTGCAGTATATTAGGAGAGGGCAGAAAGCAACAGACACACCGCTGGTGGTGGCTCCCAAGCAGGCAGGAACCAAGGTTCCTAAACTGTGCTCCAGAGACAGCTGGTACTAATTCCTGCCCTAGCCCACTCCTGCTCCGGGGTCACATGCAAGGCCCCCTCCCTCTCTGTCAGCACCATTCCTAGGGACCAAACAGGCTCTGTGGGCCTTTGGTCAGTCCCTGCCCAACCCCTCTGGTTGCCACAGACTTCTGTGGTAATCCCACCCACACGTGTACAGATGTACACAGAACACCCGTGGGCACCGGCTTCTGAGTGATCTGCTCCATGTCCTAGACATGTCTGAAAATCAAAGGCAGGCAAGGCCATGCACAGACTGACTAGAGGAGATCAGTCTTGGTAGGAGTGGCCCCAGGAGTATGAGGTAGGAGACACACATGAAACTGGTTGGTGAGGCACGAGCAATGGTAAGTGACAACAGGAGGCTGTTCAGAGCTAAGCTAGATGGGAACAGGAAAAGCAGAGAAAGCCAGACACAGGGGAAACAGGTGGTTTTCTGGGAAACACCCTAGATGAACTGTGCAGTCGTGAAGTCGTTTAGTCGTGTCCGACTCTTTGCGACCCCAAGGACTATACAATCCATGGAATTCTCCAAGCCAGAATACTGGAGTGGGTAGCCTTTCCCTTCGCCAGGGGATTTTCCTGACCCAGGGATCGAACCTGGGTCTCCCGCATTGCGGGTGGATTCTTTTACCAGTTCAGTNCTCTTTGCGACCCCAAGGACTATACAATCCATGGAATTCTCCAAGCCAGAATACTGGAGTGGGTAGCCTTTCCCTTCGCCAGGGGATTTTCCTGACCCAGGGATCGAACCTGGGTCTCCCGCATTGCGGGTGGATTCTTTTACCAGTTCAGCGACAAGGGAAGCCCAAGAGTACTGGGGTGGGTAGCCTATCCCTTTCTCTAGCGGATCTTCCCAACCCAGCCATTGAACCAGGGTCTCTTGCATTGAAGGCGGATTCTTTACCCAGCTATCAGGGAGGCCCAACAGATCAGCTGGGCAAGAGGGCATAGCCCCAACCTAACCAGCACAAGGCCAATGCTTTGGCTCTACCAAACACGTGACCATTGTCTACACCTGCTTGGAAGTCACCTTCTGCTCCTCCCTCCTTTTATCCTACATGTATTCCAGAAAGCACTTCTATCCTGGGATTGGCAGGTTGTTTTGTGGTCACATACTCTTGTTCAGATTGTCTGCTTTTCTTCTTAAGAGCTGTTTTGCTTGCTTCTTAATGCTTCTTTAGCTAATACTGTATTCCAGCCCCCAATCTGTACACAGTCACCACTAACCATTTTTTTCTCTTTTTTTATTATGATAAAAGACACATGACAAAAAACTTACTATCTTAATCATTCTTCAGAGTTCTGTTTGGTGGTATTAAACATATTCACATTGTTGTACAGTCGTCACCACCATCCGTCCTCATAATTCTTCATCTTGTAAGAGCGAAATGTGGGATTTTCCTGACCCAGGGATCGAACCTGGGTCTCCCGCATTGCGGGTGGATTCTTTTACCAGTTCAGTGACAAGGGAAGCCCAAGAGTACTGGGGTGGGTAACCTATCCCTTTCTCCAGCGGATCTTCCCAACCCAGCCACTGAACCAAGGTCTCTTGCATTGAAGGCGGATTCTTTACCAACTGAGCTATCAGGAAGGCCCAGCAGATCAGCTGGATCCCAAAAGGCAAGAGGGCATAGCCCCAACCTAACCAGCGTAGTACTGGGGTGGGTAACCTATCCCTTTCTCCAGCGGATCTTCCCAACCCAGCCACTGAACCAAGGTCTCTTGCATTGAAGGCGGATTCTTTACCAACTGAGCTATCAGGAAGGCCCAGCAGATCAGCTGGATCCCAAAAGGCAAGAGGGCATAGCCCCAACCTAACCAGCGCAAGGCCAATGCTTTGGCTCTACCAAACACGTGACCATTGTCTACACCTGCTTGGAAGTCACCTTCTGCTCCTCCCTCCTTTTATCCTACATGTATTCCAGAAAGCACTTCTATCCTGGGATTGGCAGGTTGTTTTGTGGTCACATACTCTTGTTCAGATTGTCTGCTTTTCTTCTTAAGAGCTGTTTTGCTTGCTTCTTAACGCTTCTTTAGCTAATGCTGTATTCCAGCCCCCAATCTCTACACAGTCACCACTAACCATTTTTTTCTTTTTATTATGATAAAATACACATGACAAAAAAACTTACTCTCTGAATCATTCTTCAGAGTTCTGTTTGGTGGTATTATTCACATTGTTGTACAGTCGTCACCACCATCCGTCCTCATAATTCTTCATCTTGTAAGAGCGAAATGACTGATGTTTTTACTGGCTTGTGATACTATCCCAGCTGCCATTTATCACCTGGACTGATGGGGTGGGTTAAGTGCAGAGCACTGTGGCTGCAGGTAGAGGTCCTGGTCTCATCACTGCTGCCTGCTGGGCTTGATTCCACTTCTGGGATTTGCCTTCTGTTAAGGACTGAATGTGTCCATGCTGCTGCTGCTGCTGCTAAGTCGCTTCAGTCGTGTCCGACTCTGTGTGACCCCACAGACAGAAGCCCACCAGGCTCCCCTGTCCCTAGGATTCTCCAGGCAAGAACACTGGAGTGGGTTGCCATTTCCCGCTCCAATGCATGAAAGTGAAAAGTGAAAGTGAAGTTGCTCAGTCGTGTCTGACTCTTAGCGACCCCTTGGACTGCAGCCTACCAGGCTCCTCCATCCATGGGATTTTTCCAGGCAAGAGTACTGGAGTGGGTTGCTATTGCCTTCTCCGTAGCATATGTCAAAACCCTACCTTGCAATATGATGGAATTAAGAAGTGGGGCCTTAAGAGATGATTCAGATTAGATGAGATCATGACTCGGAGCCCACATGATGGGATTAGCGCCTTTAAGAGAGCTAGCTTCCCACCTCTGCTCTCTGCCACGTGAGGATACAAGAAGTTGGCCATCTGCAAGAGGGCCTCACTTGATCATGCTGGCACCCGGATCTAAGAGTTCTACCGTCCAGAACTATAAGAAACTAATTTTGGTTGTTTATAAGCACCCCCCACCCCAGTCTATGAAATTTTATTATAGCAGCCTGGACTAAGACATCCTCAGAAGGCCTGAATTTGCTTAGTCGCTGCCACATTCATTTCTCTGCATGCCATACCTCAGCATCTCACACTGTCCAGTCTCCTTGTTGATATCTGTGGTTGGTACAGATCTTGCTCCATGTTCTTTATGCTGAGCCCACATGATGGGATTAGCACCTTTAAGAGAGCTAGCTTCCCACCTCTGCTCTCTGCCATGTGAGGATACAAGAAGTTGGCCATCTGCAAGAGGGCCTCACTTAATTATGCTGGCACCCGGATCTAAGAGTTCTACCCTCCAGAACTATGAGAAACTAATTTTGGTTGCTTATAAGCCCCCCACCAACCGCCCCACAGTCTATGAAATTTTATTATAGTAGCCTGGACTAAGACATCCATAGAAAGCCTGAATTTGCTTAGTCGCTGGCACATTCATTTCTCTGCATGCCATACGTCAGCATCTCACACTGTCCAGTCTCCTTGTTGATATCTGTGGTTGGTACAGATCTTGCTCCATGTTCTTGGGTATGGAAGATATCTGGTTTTTAAGTGTTTTTCAATAACTCAATTTGTATGTCAAACCTGCCACTCTACTGCAGTGATGGAAAAACTTGTCTATTTGGAGCATTTCTTACCCACCTTACCGATGCTAAGTCGCTTCAGTCGTGTCCAACTCTGTGCAGCCCCATAGACAGCAGCCCACCAGGCTCCCCCGTCCCTGGGATTCTCCAGGCAAGAACACTGGAGTGGGTTGCCATTTCCTTCTCCAATGCATGAAAGTGAAAAGTGAAAGTGAAGTGTCCGACTCTTAGCGGCTCCTCTATCCATGGGATTTTCCAGGCAAGAGTACTGGAGTGGGGTGCCATTGCCTTCTCCACCCACCTTTCCTAGGATGTATCTAAATACTGATCTAATATTAAGTAAGGCTTTTTAATAGCAAGACTGTCACATCTCTGCTGGCATGTCTCATCCTTGTTCCCCACACTTTCTTTATTCTCTACCTCCATTGGCTGCCCATTTATTTTGCACCTAAGAACACTATGACTGATTACCCTCATTACCACAGATCTTGTAGAAGCAAGGCCCCCCAAGTTACCACTCCAGTCTTGTGCAAAGTATGATAAGAATGCCTCTGGCTTCTGATTGGTAAAAATCACCATCTGGAATGGTTAAAAGCCATTCCTGAATCCCATCATCCCCAGTGACACTAAGGAGCCCAGTTCCACAGCAGCATTTCCTGCTTTCAAACCAGGCCCACTGGGGACAGCCATCAACACCTTCTAAATGAAGCAATGCCCACCCCCACCCCCCAACCACTGTCATATTTCTTCTGCCTTAGCCAAAGGAGCATCCTCTGGGCAGCTCCCAGAGAACAGAGTCAAACGGTGAATCTTCTGGTTTCATGTAATAAACTCATTCTGATATTTCTACTTCCCTGTAGCCTTCAGACCCCTTTAAAGAGCTCAGCCAAGGCAATTCTGGCATCTCCACCTCCTTGACAGACTACCATCATGTCCAAGTTACCAGAGTCATCCAGCAGCACTCCCAGAGAACAGAGTCAAACGGTGAATCTTCTGGTTTCATGTAATAAACTCATTCTGATATTTCTACTTCCCTGTAGCCTTCAGACCCCTTTAAAGAGCTCAGCCAAGGCAATTCTGGCATCTCCACCTCACTGACAGACTACCATCATGTCCAAGTTACCAGAGTCATCCAGCAGCACATTAGGATGAGTTCTGGGTGTTCTTGGCAGAACATTACATCTTGAGTCATGGGAAATGCTTCCATTGCAATCAACTGCCTACCCAGTCTTATATACCCTCTCACCCCCATGGGAAATGCTTCCATTGCAATCAACTGCCTACCCAGTCTTATATATCCTCTCACCCCCATCAGTTACCCTCAAGATCCCCTCCCTCGTCCGTTACCCCAGAGGTCCTGTGGTTAGACATGTCCTGCAACCTTTTGGGTGATCAAGTAGGGACTGTGCTTTATGGTTTGGGTATGCTGAGACTCAATACTAGTTACTGGTCTGGAGGCAATGAGAGGTGGAGCTTCAGAAGGATTAGCATTGTTTTATAAGATGTCTACCTTGTCTACCTCGGTGAGATCGTTGCACCATCTCTAGGAAAAATAAGGCTTTTCTTTTCTATCAAGTGAAAGAGTAGCTGATGCTGGCCAAAGGGTTCAGGAGCTCTGAGGGTTCAAGGTTCTTAGATACATCCACCCAAATATCCCCATGCCAGGCCTTAGGGTCCCATTCCTTCTCTTTAAAAGGCTTGAATTTAGTACAGGAAAGCTGTTGACGCACAGGTCTCCTCTGCAGCTTTGTTGCCCTTGGATTAAGTCTTGAGCCTTGTTTTCATAACACTTACTTCCTGGCCTCAGAAGTGAACATTTCTTTACACATTGCCTTGGGAGACTTTCTGGCTTTCACATCATGCCCTGAGTAGAGTCAGCTAAGAGCCTTTCATTTTTCCTTCAAATCTTCTAAGGCAATTTGGAAAAGTTAACCACCTTCATAATCCTTGTAGTTAGTTGCCTTTATATCTTTCAAGTGCCCAAGCTACTAACTATATTAGCCAAACTTTCCCTTCAGTTTAGTAGTGCTGGTTTTGTTGGGTGTGGGGGAGAATGTACGTTCTTTTAAAATAAAGTCGTTAGGGAAAACGTCACTGAAAAGGTGACAGTTAGGTAGACACCTGAAGGAAGTGAGTAAAATCAGCAAAATGCTGCGAAGGAGCAACTGTGAGGTAGGAGAGAAATCAGAAGAGGGTAGTGCCCTAAAAGCCTAGGGAAGACAAGGAGTCCCCTGCAAGAAATGCTGCTGACGGGCCTAGATGAGGAAGGAGAAGTGGCCAGAGGCCTTCCCAGGACTGGACTCAGCGTTATCCCGACAAGAGTGGGCTGGGGAGTGTTGGAGGTGGGATTCAAAGCTGAGGGGAACTAAGAGCAAAGAGGGAGGGCAGGAACTGAAGACAGTGACGATAAACAACTTTGGGGAGTTTAGTAATTAAGGAATGCAGAGCAATGGGGCAGTAGCTGGAAGGTAATGTCGGACCAAGAAAGGACTTTTTTCCATGATGGAAGACCTCCCAGGATCTCTGCTTCCATTTTCCTTTATCTTTCCTCTTGCTGTAGACAAATGTACAGCCTTTTCCACCTCTCTCCTCAAGCCCATGAAATATGTTTCCAAAGCTGTTCCCCAGAGTTCTGAGCTGTGGAAGAAACCCACAAAAAGTCCTTTGTTCCTACTTTCAGTTCTGTCACATTGCCTGGGGCAGTGAGCTTGCTGCCTTCGTCAAGGGCTGAAACTCCAGAGCAGAAAGAACAAAGGCAGATCTCTCACAACATCACCCTCCCCATTTGACCTGGGTCCTTTATCCACTTGGATGCCCTGCCCTAAACATAGGGCTCTCCGCCTGTTGCTGCTCTGTCAGGGCAGATACTTTTCTCTGTTCCAGAGAATCAACTATTTGTTTTCTAGTGCTCTGACCAAAGCAGCACTCCTCAACTTCAGGCACTCTCGGATCACCTTCATGATTTTTCCTATTTCCCCATACTGAATAATTTTTATCTCAGGGTTTAGCGTACTTTCCTCCTTAAAAATATTTTATGGCAGTAAAATTCACACAAGTCACTAACGTGTACAATTCAGTGGCTTTTAGAATGTGCCACATTTACAATGTACAACCATTACACCTCGAAAATATTTTTCTTCAACTCAAAAGGAAAGCCTGCTCCTGATAAACAGTCACTTCCTCCTTCCCACCACCCCCCGCCCCACCAGCTATGGATTTGCCTCTTCTGGATATTTTATATAAACAAAATCATACAAAAAAAAAATCAGTAGCCGTGGTGCCTGGACTTAATCGTCCCGCAGCATGTGGGATCTTCCAAGAGCAGGGATTGAGACCGGTGTCCCCTGCATTGGTAGGTGGATTCTTAACCACTGGATCGTCAAGGAAGTCCCAGAATTTCAGCTTTGCAATATGAAGAGAGTTCTGGAAATAAATGGTGGTTACAGTTGCACGAGAAGGTGAATGTACATCACGCCCCTGAACTATAGATTTTAAAAAGTTAAGGTGATAAATTTTACATGTGTTTCATCACAATTTTAAAAGAGACAAGAGAAATCTAAACTTTAAATACGTAGTGAAATAGATTATGCAATCCTTACCCAATAGAAGGGCTTCCCTGATAGCTCAGTTGGTAAAGAATCTGCCTGCAATGCAAGAGACCCAGGTTCGATCCCTGGGTCGGGAAGATCCCCTAGAGAAGGGATAGGCTACCCACTTCAGTATTCTTGGGTTTCCCTTGTGGCTCAGCTGGTGAAGAATCTGCCTGCAATGTGGGAGACCTGAGTCCTGTCCCTGGGTTGGGAGGATCCCCTGGAGAAGGGAAAGGCTACCCACCCCAGTATTCTTGCCTAGAGAATTCCATGGACTGTATATCCATGGGGGGGTTGCAAAGAGTTGGAGACAACTGAGCAACTTTCACTTTTATCCAATAGAATATCGCTGCAGCTATGAAAGGGCAAAAGGAGTATCTATGTCTATGGGGTCGCACAGAGTCAGACACGACTGAAGCAACTTAGCAGCAGCAGCAGCATGTATTGCTGAGGCATTACCTGCAGGATAGGTCATTCGGTGAAAAAGGTAAGGGTGTTGGGCTGTAACCCACAGGCCTACAAGCCTTGTAATTGCCCAGCCATGAGCCTAAAGAAAGAGCCCAGCAACAGTGACAGAAACATCANCTATAAGACAGACCCCAGGGCACACCCCTGTATTCATTCAGCACACTCACTCAGTGTCTACTGTGTTCCAGGCACTGTTCTTAGGGTGGGACAAAGATATTCCTCGTTATTCTTAGATGGGGAGAAGGTCATAAGCAGAGCCTAAGAAAAGAATATGTTCCAAGGGGATGAACAAAATAGTCCCTCATGAAACTAACCAAGGGTGTCATGGGTCAGATTTCCCAGAAGCAGAGCCTGAGATGAGAATTATTTGAGGGATTTATTAGGGAAGTGATGAAAGCAGGACAGGGCAGGGAAAAAAGGTAAAGCTAAGCAAGAACGTGGCCTCAGGTGGAGACTACCTCTAGTCAGATCTCAGGGAACTGTGCACAATTGTGCCAGAGTTAGGGCTTCTTACTGCCAAGGAGCCAATCTTTTGTGCCCTTCTTCCCCCACCCACCTCTCATTTCAGTCAGTCCTCACAGGGGCAGCTGTGAGTTGTCAACCAAAAGTTAAGGCACCTATAGGGTGGGTGCACCTCCTGTAAAGGGATCTGTGGGATGTCAGCAGCATAAAAGAGGGAGGAAGCAAGTAGATAATTGAAATAACTACATTAATAATTTCTGATTGTGATACATGCCATGAAGAAAAGAGAAATACAGGAAGTGACTTTAGGACAAAATGAGGGATAGGAACCAATTTAGAATTGGCACTCAAAATGCCAATTTTAGAAGGCACTTGATTTTCATACCTAGACCTGAATGATGAGAAGGGGCTAGAGGTTCAAAGGAGCTGGGCTTATCTGAAGGACAGGTGCTGTATTGAGCAGCAGCCCTGTTCTCCAAACATCCTCAGTCAATTGTCATCACCTCTGCTTAACTTTCCTTACCCCAGGGATCTCTTACAGGGGTGTCCAGTGTCCTGATGGCTCCAGAAAGAGTCACCCAGCTCCAGGGGCACTCNGGACAGGTGCTGTATTGAGCAGCAGCCCTGTTCTCCAAACATCCTCAGTCAATTGTCATCACCTCTGCTTAACTTTCCTTACCCCAGGGATCTCTTACAGGGGTGTCCAGTGTCCTGATGGCTCCAGAAAGAGTCACCCAGCTCCAGGGGCACTCACAGTGTAGCAGAACGAAATGGTAGTGCCACCTCCCAGAAAACTTTTTTCTTGAACAGGTATGATTGATACAATAAACTACACATATTTGTAACGTACTCTTTGATATGTTTGGATAATTTGATGTAAGAAATCATCACCAAAATCAAGATAATGAAGATATCCATTACTTTCAGAAGTCTCCTCTGCTCCCATGACTATATAGATTAGTTTGTATTTTCTAGAATTTTATATAAATAGAATTATTTAGTATGTACTTCATTTCTGCAGCATAATTATTTTAGGTTGAAATTCATTCATTCATTCATTTTTTTAGTGATTACTTGGAAATACCACAGTTTGTTTTTCCATCTACCTGTTGATGGAATTCGGGTTGTTCCCATCTGAGGGGCTATACAGCTGCTATAAATATCTGTATAATGTCTTTGTGTGGCCGTGTGCTTCAGTTTTTCTTGAGTGAATACCTAGGAATAGGATGGCTAGGAAATATGACATGTATGTTTATGTTTTTATGAAGTTAACACTTTTCCCAAAATGATTGTACCATATCCCCACCAGCAGTGAAAAAGTTTCTCTTCCTGTTCCTCCACATACTTGCCAACAGTTAGTATGGTAAATCCTTTTAATTTTAGTTATTCTAGTGGGTGTGTCTAAATTGTGATTCTGATTTCTTTTCTCTGTTGGCTGATAACGTTGAGTGTCTTTTCATGTGTTTGTTACCCACCTTGCTGTTCATCAGTCACATGATGAACAATAAAGTTCAGTTCGGTCGCTCAGTCCTGTCCAATTCTGCGACCCCATGGACTATAGCACGCCAGGCTTCCCTGTCCATCACCAACTCCCAGAGCTTGCTCAAACTCATGTCCATCGGGTTGGTGATGCCATCCAACCATCTCATCCTCTGTCATCCCCTTCTCCCACCTTCAATCATTCCCAGCATCAGGGTCTTTTCAAATGAGTCAATTCTTCGCATCTTGTGGCCAAAGTTTTGGAGCTTCAGCTTCAGTATCAGTCCTCCCAATGATTATTCAGGACTGCTTTCCTTTATAATGGAATGGTTGGATCTCTTTGCTGTCCAAG
>SJYX01019899.1:38225-84544 GCA_006410675.1 Oreotragus oreotragus
AATTAAAAATAAATAAAAATGAATAATTCTTAAATAACTGAAAAAAAGTATTGATGATGTTCTGTCTGCTCTACATAACCACCAGGAAGTGCCCCAGAATCTGAGAATTTTCACCTGGGTTTGAGTGGTGGCGGCTAACCAGAGGGGAAGGCAAGCAGACAGGCATGAGAGCACTGAATTTCCCTATGAATAAAAGATTTCAAGGTCTTCTGAAGAGTGGAAAGTGGACTGAGAATGTGCATCATGGCACAGCACAAAGCGTGTGCCAGCTGAACTTGAAAACATCTGCCTCAGGTCATTGGGAGCAGATGGCAAGTTAAATAGCACTTACTTTCAGCAGAAAAACATTTTTTGTTGTCCTATATAAGTATTAATTTGAATGTTTTATAGGTAATTTTAAAATCATGGTTTTATATTTGTGTAGCAGCTGTAAATAAATGTATGGTACGCTTATATTTTTAGGCATTTAAACAAGAATGTGTGATGGGTTAATGTTTTGATTAGCCCATACATAGTTGTCCTGAATATTCCTTTTTACACAGGCCTATTACCATTTAAATGAAAATCTGAGGCTTTCTTCAGAAAACAGAATTATTTGGAGGCTTCTAACTTTCAAAATAGGCTCTATAGGCTATCGATAACTCTGAACAATCATCTTGAATTGTGAGAGCCTGGCTTTTTTTTTTTTTTGCCATGCTGTGGGGATTGTGGGATCTCCATTCAGTTCCCCAACCAGGGATTGAACCTGATTGCAGCAGTGAAAGTACCAAATCCTAACCACTAGACCACCAGGGAGCTCCCCTGGCCTTTTTTTTTTTTTTTACGTTATGAATTTTAAAATTGTGCAAGGAGGACTTCCCTGGTGGCACCGTGGTTAGGAATCCACCTGCCAGTGCAGGGGACCCAGGTCTGATCCCCATTCTAGGGAGATTCCACATGCTGCGGAGTGACTAAGCGCTTGTGTCACAAGTCACAACTATTGAGCCCGCGTGCCGCAGCTCCTAAAGCCTCACGTGCCTAGAGCCTGTGCTCAACAAGAGAAACAAATGCAATGAAAAACCTATACTGGCCAAAACTAGAAAAAGCCCGAGTACACCCCAAAATAAATAATAAGTAAAAATTGTGCAAGGAAAAAATTTTTTTTCAGGATAACTTGTGCAGGGAACAATATACGCTGTATCTAGATTGTCCTACACTCAACATTTTACCGTATTTCCTTGTCATTTATGAACCTTTTATATGCCTCATGGCTCTTTGCACGTAAATACTTCTGTGTGTATTCTCTTACGTAAGCATGATACACAGTTACGACCACAATACAGTTACCAACCTTGTAAATTTATGTTGATATACTACTTTATAATCAACCATCCATATTTCAGTTTTGTCAGTTTACTAATAATGTCCTTTATGGCATTTTTTCCTTCTAGAACAGGATCCTGTCTAGGGACAGGCATTGCATTTAAATGTTGCAAAGGAACCTTCCCTACTGTGGGCACTTTTAAGACCATTTAAATGTCCTGTTCCTCAAAATTCCCCCTAAAGTTCGCATCCTTTGGTGACTCTTATGTGATCCCATCTTTACCTTTATAATTGCCAAATTATGCTTTTCCAACACTAGCATTCACTTTATAGTTATCAATTGGCCCTCAGCAAGAGCTCTTCCCTCTCCTCTGTTGGTATTGCAAGATAATAATATATGTCAGTCTCTGCCCCCAATTTCTGGCACTGAGTTCCTAAAACCTTTGTAATTTCCTAAGTGTTAAGAGCATTGGGCATATCTTTTGTTTTCATATTTGGTCTTTGACCCCTGTTCCTGACACAGTTTCTAAATCCCTTGGAATTTCTTGAGTTACAGCAGTGTCTTTTGGGCTAATGAAGTGAGTCATGGTGCGCTCCTAGATGGGAGCTGTTAACCACAAAGAATGGTGAACCATGAACTTGCAGCCCCTCCTCCCCTCCACCATTCTCCAGAGAGGAGAGGGGCTGGAAATGGACTTAACGATTGATCATGCTGCCATAAAATTCCCTTAAGTACTGGGTTCAGAACGTTTCCAGGTTGGTGAACACATCCATGTTCTGGGAAGGTGACAGGGACGAAACTGCCCCAGACCCTCCCATACCTCACCCTGCTTATCTCATCTGACTGTCCATCACCATCCTTTAATAAACTGATAGATGCAAGTAAGTGTTTCTGCATTCTGTGAGCTGTTCTAGTAAATAATCAAATCCAAGGGGAGGAAGTCAAATTTATAGACAAGTCAGACAGAAGTTGTGGGTAACGTGAGGATTCACTACTTTCGATTAGCGTCTGAAGTGGAGTCAGTCTTAGGGAACTAAGTCCTTAGCCTGTAGGATCTGGCACTTGCTGTCTTCAAGTGGATGGTGTCAGAATTGAGTTACATGGTAGGACCCCGTTGATGTCACAGAATTGCTTGGCATGGGGAAAATTCCTACACGTCTGGTGTAGGAAGTGTGAATGTGGTGGTCCTGTGACAGTAAAGAAGAAACGCAGGAGGAGTCTAATTTTTTCTTTATAGATATAGCCCTATTAAGGCTTCCCTGGTGGCTCAGATGGTAAAGAATCTGCTTGCAGTGCAGGAGATCCAGGTTTGATCCCTCAGTCCCGAAGATCCCCTGAAGGAGGGAATGGCTATGTTGCCAAAATCTTGGCTTTTTGTGCACCAATGCCAAATAGAAATACAGAGACAGAGTTATGGAGGAGAAAGAGTAGCTTTATTATTTTGCCAGGCAAAGGGGGAACACAGCAGGCTACCACCTCAAGAGTTGTGCCCCTCTCTCTGCTGAGTGAGTGGAAGTCACTCAGTCCTGTCTGACTCTGCAACCCCATGGACTGTACCATCCATGGAATTCTCCAGGCCAGAATACTGGAGAGGGTAGCCTTTCCCTTCTCCAGGGGATCTTTCTAACCCAGGGATCAAACCCAGGTCTCCCGCATTGCAGGCGGATTCTTTACCAGCTGAGCCACAAGGGAAGCCCCCTCTCTGCTGAGTAGGGAAAGGTTATATAGTCAGGCAGGAGTATGTGATTAAGGATCAAGGCAGTAACAGGCTATTCTTCTGCAAAGTTTCAAAAGCACGGGCTTGCTGTCAAGTTAGGGTATGTGCAGGGTCTTAGGTGGTCTAGTTTCCCAATCTTGATGAGCCTCTCCGATCCTTTAATCTTGCCTCAGGTGGTTTCATTGCTATTCTTCCTTTGATTAGCAACTGTTCTGCCCTTTTGGAACTGAGAGGTCATGAAGGCTGGAGTATTCCCCATAAGAAATCAGGGACAAAAAGGTCTCTGTGCCCTGGAGTCCCACAGGGTCCTGCTCAGCATCAGCTACCCACTCCAGTATTCTTGCCCAGAGAATTCCATGGACAGAGGAGCCTGGTGGGCTATAGTCCTTGGGGTCGCAAAGAGATGGACATGACTAAGACTTACAGAATTATTAATTTATATTTTCTTTTCCTTTTTAAAAAATGTGCTTACAGTTCTCTTTTCAGTGGTTTATAGCTCATTTATTTTGATTCTCAGATGGCTGGGCCCTCCCCCAGAGATTCTGATGTAATGTCTAGAGGTATAGCTTGGGCACTAGGATTTTAAAAGCTTTCCAGAGGACTTCCCTGGCAGTCCATCAGTTGAGACTCAGTGCTTTCAATGCAGAGGACACAGGTTCGATCCCTCCTTGGGGAGCTATGATCCCACATGCCTCACAACATGGCCAAAATAATTAAATAATAAAAAGCTTTCCAGGTAATTGCAGTGTGCAGTCAAGGCAAAAAGCAAAAAAAAAAAAAAGCAAAAACCTTCAAATGTAAAACATAGAGACCAAAGCATGGAAAACGAAAAAAGCTGAGAGAAAACATAGAGAAAACAGTTGTCAATTAAAAGGTGGTCTGGTGCAGTGAGGAGATCAGCAGATTTTCTCCCCAGAAAATAACTATGAGAATGGGAGGGAAATTTTTTTTTTTTGAAAGATTTTGGGTTCTGAAAATTGACCAAAAGTCATTGAGAAATTGAGAAGCATTTATTTATCCATGAAAAAACTTCTGAAATGTGGTTAGAACAGTGAGCATCTGTGGCATTCTTGCCTGGGGCAGCTCACATTCCCATAGCTTGGGCGTGAGGGTAGCTGCCCCAGAACTGGGTGGTGGTGGTCTAGTCGCTGTCATGTCTGACTCTTGTGACCCCAGGGACAGTAGCCCGCCAGGCTCCTCTGTCCATGGGATTCTCCAGGCAAGAATACTGGAGTGGGTTGCCATTTCCTTCTAAAGTTCTGTCTTCAGAACTGGGGAGGCTGCACATATCAGCAGCTTCACTGCCTGAGGGAGCTCCCTGAATCTGAAATAAATCACAGTGAGATACCACTCTCCATCCACTAAAATGGCTGTAATCAAAAAGACAGGGGATAGCTGGTGTTGGCGATGATGTAGAGAAACTGAAACCCTCCCTCCAACATGGGAATGTAAAACGAGCAGCCAATTTGGAAAACAATTTGAGTTTCTTAAACAGCTAATCATAAACTTAGCATTCAAGCCAGCAATTCTATTCCTATGTACTACCCAAAAGAACATGTCCATATACAGACTTGTTCAATCAACAAGGATGCCATAGTCATCAGCAATTGCAGCCCTCCAGAGTGACCCGGTGAACCCTGAGGAAACTCAGGAAAGAAAAGAATACCTGTCATCTAGCCGCCATCAGACTGCAGCCATTCCACATGGTGAGCCCCGAGGAAACTCAGGATGTGAAAACAGGGTACTAGTCCCAGATAGCTGAAGAACACATCAAAGGAATGATTCAGTGAGTCCAGACTCTTGCATCGTTCCATACATAGAAAAGTGCTAAGTGCCTTAACTTGACATAGCTGGTTTCTTTAATTAACAGTAATCTTTTGATGTACCCAGACTACCCGGCCTTTGCTGCTAAACTCCTATATATCCTAGCTCCTCCCCTCGCCTCCTTGAAGCAGTTTCTCAGAGCTATCTGAAATGTTTTCTCCTGGGCTGTAGTCCTCATTTCCCCCCAAATAAAACTTAACTTGTAACTCTCACACTGTGAAATTTTTTTTCAACATATGCAATGTAATATTCAGTAATAGAAAAGAATCAATCCTTGATACATGCTACATTAATTAAGTGCAGAAATATTATGCTAAGTGACAGAAGTCAGATATGGTTCCATTAACATGAAATATCTAGAAAAGTGAGAAAGCAGTTTCATGGTTGCTTTGGTTGGCTGGGAATTAACTACAAATGGGGAGCAAAAAACTTTTTGATGATGGAGTTACTCTAAAATTGGATTTTGGTGACTTCCATAAATTTACTAAGAAATCAATGAATCATTCACTTACAGTGGGCAAACTTTATAGTATTTTAATTATATTTCAACAAAGTTAAACTATGTGAGAGTAGAATAAAAATACTTTTAGATGTGCAAGATTTCAAAAACAATTACTACACTTTCTTTGGATGGATCTAACTATCAATTGACACAGTAAACCAAGAAAAAGTGAAGATGTTGGGTTTTAAGGGGAAAATAAAGTGTTTATACAGAGAGTGGTACACCATGTCCATAGCAGTTTTACATCATATAGCCAGAAATTGGGAAAAACCCAGGTATCTATTACCTGGTTAATATATAAAGAAACTGTGGCATACTTGTATAATACACCACTACTCAGCAATTAGAAGCAACAAATTACTGATACATGTTACAACACAGATGAGGATCTGCAAACAATATTTTGAGTTAAGTAAGCCAGATAGAAAACATTATATACTATATAATTACATTTATATGAGGCTCTAGAAATGACCAATCTTTTCTATAGTAGAAGAAAGCAGATCAATTTTTTGCCCAATGCTAGTGGTGGGGATGGAATGACTATTATGTGATATAATAAAAAATTTTTAGTTTATATTCTGAGTTCCTGGCACGGAACTTCTAAAACCCTTGGCATTCCTGAGTGATGAGTATCTTTTGTTATTCATAATGAGCCCCTTCCAACAACACCTGAGCTTATGCTAATCAGGTGGTTATTGCTGGGTCCCTTGATAACTTCCTGATAGGGGCTGGTTGCTAGAGAAACCAAACCAAGTGATTAGAAGAGTGGAATTTTCAGCTCCACTTCTGACCTCTAAGGAGGGGAAAGGGTTGGAGATTGAGTGCAATCACCAGTGGCCAGTGATTTATTAATCATGCCTACTCAGAGGACTTCCATCAGTTCAGTCTAGTTTAGTCACTCAGTCCTGTCCAACTCTTGGCGACCCCATGGAATGCTGCACACCAGGCTTCCCTGTCCATCACCAACTCCCTGAGCTTGCTCAAAATTATGTCCATTGAGTTGGTGATGCCTTCCAACCATCTCATCCTCTGTCATCCCCTTCTCCCGCCTTCAATCTTTTCCAATATCAGAGTCTTTTCAAGTGAGTCAGTTCTTCGCATCAGATGGCCAAAGTATTGGAGTTTCAGCTTCAGCATTAGTCCTTCCAATGAATATTCAGGACTGATTTCCTTTAGGATGGACTGGCTGGATCTCCTTGCAATCCAAGGGACTCTCAAGAGTCTTCTCCAATGCCACAGTTCAAAAGCATCAATTCTTCAGCACTCAATTTTCTTTATGGTCCAACTTTCACATCCATACATAACCATTGGAAAAACCATAGCCTTGACTAGATGGACCTTTTTTGGCAAAGTAATGTCTCTGCTTTTTAATATAATGTCTAGGTTGGTCATAAATTCTCTTCCAAGGAGCAAGCATCTTTTAATTTCATAGCTGCAGTCACCATCTGCAGTGATTTTGGAGCCCAACAAAGTAAAGTCTTCACTGTTTCCATTGCTTTCCCATCTATTTGCAATGAAGTGGTGGGACCAAATGCCATGATCTTAGTTTTCTGAATGTTGAGTTTTAAGCCAACTTTTTCACTCTCCTCTTTCACTTTCATCAAGAGGCTCTTTAGTTCTTCTTTGCTTTCTGCCATAAGTGTGGTATCATCTGCATATCTGAGGTTACTGATTATTCTCCCTGCAATCTTGATTCCAACTTGTGCTTCATCCAGCCCAGCATTTCTCACAATGTACTCTGCATATAAGTTAAATAAGCTAGTTGACAATATACAGCCTTGACATACTCCTTTCCCTATTTGGAACCAGTGTGTTGTTCCATGTCCAGTTCAAACTGTTGCTACTTGACCTGTATACAGATTTCTCAGGAGGCAGGTAAGGTGGTCTGCTATTCCCATCTCTGTAAGAATTTTCCACAGTTTGTTGTGATCCACACAGTCAAAGGCTTTGGTGTAGTCAATAAAGCAGAAGTAGATGTTTTTCTGGAATTCTCTTGCTTTTTCTATGATCCAACAGATGTTGGCAATTTGACCTCTGGTTCCTCTGCCTTCTCTAAATCCAGTTTGAACACCTGGAAATTCTCGATTCACATACTGTTGAAACCTAGGTTGTAGAATTTTGAGCATTACTTTGCTAGCAAGTGAGATGAGTGCAATTGTGCTTCTGTAATTCTCTTCCATAAAACCCCCTAAGTAATGGTGTTTGGAGAGCTTCTAGCTTGTTCAACACATGCAGGTGCTGGGAGGTTGGCATGCCTGGAATGGGTATAGAAGCTCTACATATTCACACAAATATACACACATAACTTGCCCTATGCATTTTTCCATTTGGCTGTTCCTTAGTGGTAGTTTTTTACTTTAGTAAACCTGTGATAGCAAGTAAAGTATTTTCCTGGGTTCTGTGTGTTGTTCTTGGAACCTGAAGAGGTGGTCATGGGAACCCCCAAATATGTAATTGGTCAAGGTGACCTGTGGGTAGCCTGTGTACCTCATCTGCAGCTGAGCATCTGATGTGGGGGCAGTCAGCCTTTAAACCTGTGGTGTCTGAGATTAACTGGGTAGTTAGCATCAAAATTGAAGTGAACTTGTTACCAAGCTCACTCTGCTTGGCCCACAGGACACACCAGTAAGTCCACAAGATGAGGTGTTAAGCCTTGTAGACCTAGGAGATGGCAGACTTATGTCTCAAAATTACCATCTTATCTGGGTTTGGATGCCAGTTTCTTTTATAGAACAGAGAGACGGGTTGGTGAGGAGGTAAAGAAAAAAGGCCATTCATCTTAAAAATATCTTCTGGAATGGCCAGCCTGCAGGTATTTGTCCTCAACTTCTTAAGAACATTATGCTTTAGCAGAAAATTTCTAGCAGGACCAACAATCCTGTTCTGTCCTGGGCCCAGACCCAGGATTCCCAGGATCAGCTAAGGTTGAAGTCCCCCTCTTTTAGGGCTCTATACTTCACCGCCAGTCATCTGGGCTGACACTCTCATTGTTGCCTTTGGTTCTTCTTTTCCTAGATTTCTGAGTCCTATGGTACAGTCTTCAGCATCAACATTTAATGCTTTTGTTTCTAGACATCCTGTCGTTCCCTAATTCTGCCCTTTAATCAGCTTCAAGAAGTAGCTTCCTAACCAGAACTCATAGCTGGTAGTCTCTCTCTCTTTTAGACTCCCAGGAATAATATTAAAATAAAGCTTCCCTAGGGAATTTCCTGTCGGTCCAGTGGTTAGGACTTGGCTTTTTCACTGTCAGGACCGGGTTTGATTTCTGGTTGGGAAGCTAGGATCCCGCATGCCATATGCTGTGTCCGAATTAAAAAATAATAATTATAATGCTTCCCTAAGTATCTAAATCATAACCAAAATTTAAAACTTAACCTATCTCCGTAGAGACTCACTGGCTAGGTCCTAACACAACTCTTGAGCTGAGCAAGCTCCCATTACTTTAATGAACACGTACCTTTCTCCAGTCAAAATACATGATGTCCCCACATATATGCTACCCGCTTTCCTGCCTTTTCATATGCTTTTTCATTTTAAAGAAGCCTTTCTCCAGCTCTCCAACTACAGAAACCCAGCATATCTTACCTTATCCAGTTCAAGTCACCTATTCCCCTGTTCACTCTAGATGAAAGCAGTCCCTCCTAACTAAAAATCCCCTTAAATTCCCTTTAGTACTGCCATCTTTTAACATTTACCTTCTCATTTTCCCTTCCAAGATGGCAGGAGGAAATAAAGCAGGCTCCTCACCTAGAGCCAGACATCCTGGAATGCAAAGTCAAGTGGGCCTCAGGAAGCATCAAAGCTAGTGGAGGTGATGGAATTCCAGTTGAGCTATTTCAAATCCTAAAAGATGATGCTGTGAAAGTGCTGCACTCAGTATGCCAGCAAATCTGGAAAACTCAGCAGTGGTCACAGGACTGGAAAAGGTCAGTTTTCACTCCAATCTCAAAGAAAGGCAATACGAAAAAATGTTCAAACTACCACACAATTGAACTCATCTCACATGCTAGTAAAGTAATGCTCAAAATTCTCCAAGCCAGGTTTCAACAGTATGTGAACTTTGAGATGTTCAAGCTAGATTTAGAAAAGGCAGAGGAACCAGAGGTCAAATTGCCAACATCTGTTGGATCATAGAAAAAGCAAGAGAATTCCAGAAAAACATCTACTTCTGCTTTATTGACTACACCAAAGCCTTTGACTGTGTGGATCACAACAAACTGTGGAAAATTCTTACAGAGATGGGAATAGCAGACCACCTTACCTGCCTCCTGAGAAATCTGTATACAGGTCAAGTAGCAACAGTTTGAACTGGACATGGAACAACACACTGGTTCCAAATAGGGAAAGGAGTATGTCAAGGCTGTATATTGTCACGCTGCTTATTTAACTTACATGCAGAGTACATTGTGAGAAATGCTGGGCTGGATGAAGCATAAGCTGGAATCAAGATTGCAGGGAGAATAATCAGTAACCTCAGATATGCAGATGATACCACACTTATGGCAGAAAGCAAAGAAGAACTAAAGAGCCTCTTGATGAAAGTGAAAGAGGAGAGTGAAAAAGTTGGCTTAAAACTCAACATTCAAAAAACCAAGATCATGGCATCTGGTCCCACCACTTCATTGCAAATAGATGGAGAAGCAATGGAAACAGTGAGAGACTTCATGTTGGGCTCCAAAATCACTGCAGATGGTGACCGCAGCCATGAAATTAAAAGATGCTTGCTCCTTGGAAGAGAATTTATGACCAACCTAGACATTATATTAAAAAGCAGAGACATTACTTTGCCAACAAAGGTCTGTCTAGTTCAAGCTATGGTTTTTCCAGTAGTCATGTATGGTTGTGAGAGCTGGACTATAAAGAAAGCTGAGCACCGAAGAACTGATGCTTTTGAACTATGGCATTGGAGAAGACACTTGAGAGTTCCTTGGATTGCAAGGAGATCCAACCAGTCCATCCTAAAGGAAATCAGTCCTGAATATTCATTGGAAGGACTGATGCTGAAGCTGAAACTCCAATACTTTGGCCATCTGATGCGAAGAACTGACTCACTTGAAAAGACTCTGATGCTGGGAAAGATTACAGGCGGGAAGAGAAGGGGATGACGGAGGATGAAATGGTTGGAGGGCATCACCAACTCAATGGACATGATTTTGAGCAAGCTCAGGGAGTTGGTGATGGACAGGGAAGCCTGGTGTGCTGCAGTCCATGGCGTCACAGAGTCGGACAGGATTGAGCAACTAAACTGAACTGGGGAAGTGTGTGTGTGTGTGTGTGTGTGTGTGTGTGTGTGACGTGCGCGCTCTCTCGCTAAGTTGCTTCAGATCTGTCCAACTCTGTGCAATGGAGTGTAGCCTGCCAGGCTACTCTGTCCATGGGTTCTGCAGGCAAGGATACTGAAGTGAGTTGCCATGCCTTCCTCCAGCCGGCCTTCTGGACCCAGGGATGAAACTCAGGCCTCTTACGTCTCCTGCACTGGCAGGCTGGTTCTTCTCCACTAGCACCACCTGGGAAGCTCATGGTAGTTGCTACATTTACTAAATACAGTTTTTTTCACCCTACCACTCAGCCTTTGGGTATCCAAGCAAATGGACGACAGAAACCAGGACATATAAAGGTCTAAAAAAACCACAGACCATTTCCATTTTCTGAGGTTCTCAGCATATTCAAAATTGAAGATATGCTAAAAGTGAGTTACAAAACTTGTGGTGTGTTTGAAATCTTTCCATTGCACCATCTTTTTCTCTCAATATTGTTGTCAATGTGTCTCTGTGCCCTTTATGTCCAATTTTACTGAAGAAAACATCACAAATTGCAAATTGAAAGAAACCTGGAGTGTCGTACTGTGGACTGTATTTGAGCTTGGGTAACAAGGTGGCCTCAGGCTGCTGGGCCTAGAGCAATGACACTGCAAGAACCGTGGCGCCTGTTTACACAGCGCAGTGCAGTCGACTTTAGGCCGGACCGGGAGAGCCGTTAGCGCTGGGCACTCGCTGCATCGGGGGCAAGGCCCTTCCCGATGGTTCATCCCTTCTTGCCAGCTGACATCTGACCCCCAAAGAAGGGAACGGAATGCCAGACTCCGAGGCCCGGGTCTAGGCACAGAAGGTGTCGGAACCACAGAGACAGAGAGAGATGCAACTCCTGGAAGCGCGCCCACTAAGGAACCAGCGCAACCGCGCGCGGGAACTCCTGAAGGGCTGGTCCCGCCACAGGGCGCGCGCGCCCGGGAGTATTCCTTTCCGCCCCAGCCCGCCCCCTTCCGTACCGCCCAACCAACGGCCACTTCCTGCCTCACTCCCAGCCAATCCCCACGCTCCACGAAGAATAGCCCTAGGGGGCGTATGGGAAAGTCCTCAGAGCGATGGTCGCATTGACCAACTGAATTCAGAAGCTGGCGCGGGGGGGCGGGCCTTGGCCCTAGCCGTAGCTACTCAGGAGCGAGGGGCGGGCTCAGGGCCGGGCTTCGTGCTCTGGGGCTAGCTCGCGCGGCGGCAGCGGGAGTCAAGGCCTCTTGGTTCTGCGGCACGTGACGGTCGTGCTTCTTCAACTGCTGTGCTGCCTCAGCCGCTGTATTCTCTGCGGCGTGGGGCCGGTTGTGCGGGTGGGAGCAGGCGCGGGCGCCACCGGCCGTCCCGCTGAGGCTCGAGGTGAGATGGGAGGCCTGCTTGGGTTCGGGCCTGCGAGGACCCTTGGGGGCCTGGATACGCGGCGCCGCGCCCGGGGGCCCGAAGAGCCGGGCGTGGCCGGGGCCGTGGGGTCCGGCTGGCTTTCAAAAGCTCAGGCCCAGTCCGGCGCTCCGTCCGTGTGGTGTGAGGCCGGGACCTGGGCCGCTTGAGTTAGGGAGCCAGGCCCAGGCCGCGCCACCGGGGTCGGGAGGCGTGGCAGGTGCCTTAGAACCTCTTTTGACCTCTGAGAAAGCTAACTTCTCCTTCTGGCTTTGCTTCTAGGGCTTTCTTAAGCCTATTGCTGGCTACCTGTGAAGCTGGGAAGTGGCCTGGAGTAACTGGGTAAAGATCTGGAATAGGATCGGGCCTAGTCGATGTTCCTTGTAGTGGGGAAGAGTTGATAGTGGGCCGAGAGAGAATATTTAGCATTAGAGGTTCAGTATTTGAAAATTAAAATCACAGAGTGAAGAGTGGAGTATGGAGAATGTGCTAGAACACGTAGTGGCTGGAAAACTTAAGCCCTGACATTTAATTATATCTCTTCATGGATGAGGAGTAAGTAATCTGATTTGTAAATTCACAAAGACTGACAGGAAAGCACCCAAAAGCTCTCTGGGCAAGTCATTTTATAGTGGAGGAAACTTGAGGCCCTGAGCTCTGAAATGATTTGCTCAAGGTCATGGGCTTAATTTTATGGTCACGTTGGAGTTTTAGCGGAGGCAGTTTTGATGTAGTGGTTAAGGCTAAGGCCCTGGTTCAAGTCATTAATCTGTCGTTTGTTGCTATATGAACTTAGGCAATTTACTTCTCTGTACCCCAGTTCTCTCCAAATAATGGATATAAAAACTGATGGTGGTGTTGTTAGAACTAAACTGTGTATAAAAAAGGACAGGAGACACTTTGAGTACTTGATAAATGATTTAAATAAATTAAGGCCTGAATGATGTTGGTTCCCTACATCAACATCCTCCTCTTTGAGTTGGTTAAGTTCTGGGACCTGAAGTCACCTTTATGGATATAGGAGAAAGAAACTGGACTTAGTGAATTAACTGCTAGGTATGACACAAGTGAATGCTGGCTGGAGGAAGTTAAACTGAGCTGAATATTAAAAGCTTGGGAGGACAAAGGTGAGCCACAGTTAGGTTTCTTTACCTCTGAGTTAGGAAATGAAACATTTTGCTTAATTTTTTAAATAAGAATTAGTGGGCTGGAGGATTTGTTTTGTTTCAGGTTTTGTTTTCAAAGGGAGGAACTGTATTGATCTTTAAAACCATTCTGTATGTCAGTCTTTTAACAGCCATGTTTAAGTGCCATGAATAGAATCACTGCTGAGTTGTCCATTTGCTGTAGTAAGAGCAGAGGTAGAGAATTGTGTGGGAGTTCTCCTGTGCACCAGCACAAGCAAACAAGTCAGGGAACTGGATTATGAGATGGCCAGAATGGAAGGTGTATTGGAGTAAATGTGCTGCACAGCAAGCGCATTTCCTGACCTGTCTGATAATGAGTGTCAGCAACTCCCTACCTGACTATCTTAACTCAACAGTTTCAACTAGCACATTATCTTCCAAGAACCTTGAGGGGTAAACGTTTTGACAGAAGTTGTTGCTGCAGTTTTGGCAATCCTGCTATTGCATCCTTTCAGTTACAGAGTTCACTTTGCCCTGAGAGATCGCTTAAGGGGATGAAGTGACAGTTGGTAAGCACAAATGCAGGCTGGAGCCTGAATTCCAGGCCCAGCGAGGTAACTAGCTTAGTGAACGTTAGTTTCCACATCTTTAAAACGCAGTGCCCAGGATACCTTACCATTAAGGATCTTTTAGGAGAGAGAAATAAGATGGTGAACAGGAAACTACTTTGAATGGAGTAATGAACTATGCAAGTAGAAGAATTGGCAGCTCGTAATAACTCCTAGGAAATAATAACAGTGCCTGAACATAGTTAAAACCTGTACAGCTTACTGTAGAACTTTGTCAGAAAAGTGCAGGCTGAATGTTTTGTTAACTATAACAGATGATTTTTAAATTAAGCTTAATTGTGAAAATTATTTGGAGAACTTAATTTTTTTTAAGTAACTTAGAACCTTCAGCAATGTTTTGGGAATCCACGTTTTAAATTGACTTCGTTTATACGAAAAAGGAAAGTGCTATGGGAAGATACATTTTAATGTTCCTGTCAATCAAAAGCAAAATTCAGAACTGAACTAGGCAGTGTACATCTATTTTTTTAGTGAATGAGCATTTACAGTAAGGACCTCTTTGAATTTTATGTACTTCCCTCCCACTATTAAGTGCTTTGATGTTTTGACTAGATGTAATCCAGAGGAATGAAAAGTAGTAGTAAAATGGTTATCTGTGACTGGAATCAAATTCCTTTTAAGTGATTCCTTTTCAGTCTAAGACTTCAAGTTTCTTATCGCTGTTAAAACTCAGCGTTTTAGGACCATCAAAGCTTAAATGGTGTCGCTGGGCAATACCTAGTAATAGTAGAAATCACTGATAATGTTGCACATTACTGTAAGCCTGGTACTTATATGAACACATTGCATGCATTTTGTTTATATAGCTATCCCAAGACGTACACAGTGTAAATGTATCCCAGTGTAAATGGCTCAGACGGTAAAGCGTCCGCCTGCAATGCAGGAGACCCATGTTTGATCCCTGGGTGGGGAAGAACCCCTGGAGAAGGAAATGGCAACCCACTCCAGTACTCTTGCCTGGAAAATTCCATGGACTGAGGAGCCTGGTAGGCTACAGTCCATGGGGTCGCAAAGAGTCAGACATGACTGCGCAATCACTTTCACTTTAAANCCTGCAATGCAGGAGACCCATGTTTGATCCCTGGGTGGGGAAGAACCCCTGGAGAAGGAAATGGCAACCCACTCCAGTACTCTTGCCTGGAAAATTCCATGGACTGAGGAGCCTGGTAGGCTACAGTCCATGGGGTCGCAAAGAGTCAGACATGACTGCGCAATCACTTTCACTTTAAAAAGTACATAGTGTTGTTATTTTAGATGAAGAAACCGAGGCCCTGAAGTCAGCAATTCACCCAGTATGCCAAGTTATGAAGTAGAAGATTAGGGATTGTGACTTCTGAGTTGCTGTCCATTGTTGTGCAGGAACTAAGTTGTGTCTAACTCTTGTGACCTTGTGGACTGTAGCCCGCCAGGCTCCTCTGTCCTTGGATTTACCAGGCAAGACTACTAGGGTGGGTTGCCATGCCCTCTATCAGGAAATCTTCCCAACCCAGTGATCAAACCTGCATCTCCTGCTTCTCCAGTGGATTCTTTACCACTGAACCACATGAGAAGCCTACCTGTACTTTTAACTGTGACCTTGGACAATTTAGCTTTAATTTCCTCATGTGTCACATGGGATGATAGAATCTCCTGGGGATCTTATGAAGATTAAATTAGACAATCTAAAGGTGTCTAAAATCAGTGAGACATAACATTTTAAAAGGGTAGATAAATGAAGGAAAGACTGCTTCATTTTTTAATTACATTCAGCCTTTGAAAAAAATAACTTTGTAGAATTCCTTGATGGGCCAGTGGTTAGGATTTGGATATTCCATTGCAGGAGGCACGAGTTCAGTCCCTGGTTGGGCAGCTAACATCCAGCAAGCTGCACAGCCAAAAGAAAAAAATCACTTAAAAAAAAAAAGTAACCAATTCTGCCAGCTAGGTTACTTCTGTTGTTTTTTCTGATTTCTCATGGTTTAAAGGAATTAGAGGTGACATTTCCTAACTACTTTTAAGAGATAAAATTCCAAAAAGAAAAGCTTTAGAACCAGATGATTTCACTAATGAATTCTACCAGATACTTATGGAAGAATTAATACCAATCCTTCACAAACTTTTCTAAAAAATAGAAGAAAGGAAAACACTTCTAACTCATCCTTTAAGGCAATATTACCATGATAACAAAATGAAAGACTTCACAAGAAAACCATAGAACAGTATCCCTTAAGCAAATAAATAAAAAGTCCTCAAAATGCTAGTAAATGGGATCCAGCAACATATAAAAAAGAATTAAACACCACAGCCAAGTGGGATTTAACCCCAAAATGGAAGGTTGGTTTACCATACAATAAAGAATGTAATATATTGCATTAATAAAGGACAAAAAACCTACACGATCATCTCAGTTTGATAGCGTGCAACACCCTTTCATGATAGAAGCACTTAACAGACTAGGAATATAAGGGAACTTCATTGACCCTGTTAAGAGAGAAATTCCTTTTGTGGGATTTGTTCCCTTTCTAATTTCTCATGGATTAAAGGAATTAGAAGTGAAATTTCCTAACTACTTAAAAAAAATTATTTATTTGGCTGCCCTGGGTCTTAGTTGCTTAGATCCAGTTCCCCGACCATCTGGGGCCACCTGTATTGGGAACACAGAGTCTTAGCCATTGGACTGCCAGGGAAGTCCCCCTAACTACTTTTAAGAAACAAAATCTTGAAAGGCCCAGAACCAAATGGATTCACTGGTGAATTCTATCAAATACTTAGGGAAGAATTAACACTAATCTCTCACAAACTCTTCCAAAAATAGAAGAGAGAATAGTTTCCAACACATTCTATGAGGCCAGGATTACCCTGATACCAAAACCACACAAAGACTTTACAAGAAAGCCATAGGCTAATATCTTTATGAAAATAGATGCAAAATAGACTATCTTGAAAATATTAAAGTTTAATTTAAAAGTAATTTGAGACTCCATTTGTTTTAAAAAACTTTTTTTTTGAATGGCCCCTTAGTGAGCATAAAGATACTGCCTATGAGAGGTGACAAATTTAATATTTCTTTAGTGTTTGCCAGTTCCTAAAATTGCTCTAAATCAATTTTTGATTTGTTGAAATTCAGTGCAGAATGTGTATGTTTCTAATAGAATATTTTGTGTTCAGTTGAAGTCTCATGTATATTTTTTAGTATGTATAGTAAAATAATAGTACTCTTTAGAATGTGTCCTGAGAACAGAGTTACCATTAACCAAAGATAAATTTGGAGGAATTCATGAAATTGGAGGCAGAGCAGAAAATAAGAAAATCACAGATAAACAGGGATATTTCCCTGTCCAAATGCTACAGTTGTATATACACCATTGCAAAGACGAGTTAAAGAAAAAAATCATAGAATATAATGAGAAGAAAGCTAGTTCTTGTTACATAAAATCATTCAGCTTTGTTGAAATATGTAGGAGGTGTAGGCCGTCTGGGAATTGAAGATGTGGTTGTACTAATTGTGTATCAAAAGAACAAACTGTGTACGTATGAAGTAGTGGACTCTGATAGACTGTATGATCTTTTTGTATTTTCACAGCAAGCCTTTGAGCTAGTAGTACTACTAGCTACATTTATAAAATAGGAAGAGACTCCTGCAAGTTCAGTAAGCTGACCAAGGCCACAAAGAGGGTCAAGAAGGTCTTGAACCCAGATTTCTCTGACATGACAGTTTACACCATCACATACACTGTACTGCCTTTTGCATAAGGCCTTAATTTTCTGAATCGACAGTTTTAAAATGAATATTTCCATTTCTAGAAGTCAAGGTAAATTCACTCTTAAAAGTTAAAAAGTGAACTGAAATACTAAGAGTGAATAGATTAAGGTCTCTTGAAGAATCCTTCTGACTGTGAGATTTTGAGAACTGGGCTTTTTGCTCTGTCCTTGGAAAACTGAGATGCAAGTTGGAAATCATTTATATTATTTATAAATGTATATTACATGTATATTATTTATATAATATTTATAAATGTATATATATGCATATACATATAAATGTATATGCATATATTTTCTNAGAATCCTTCTGACTGTGAGATTTTGAGAACTGGGCTTTTTGCTCTGTCCTTGGAAAACTGAGATGCAAGTTGGAAATCATTTATATTATTTATAAATGTATATTACATGTATATTATTTATATAATATTTATAAATGTATATATGCATATACATATAAATGTATATGCATATATTTTCTTGGCTTTGTGTACATTTCTTGGCTTTGTGTACATTTGTCCATGTGATCCCAGTGGTAGAGATTCTCTGCCTTGGATATAGGCTGATAATTATATTTGATTATTAAAAGCAAAACACTAACTGGAAGGAATGGGGCAAGATGTTCAGATTTCTAATCCAACTCACACTTCTGGGTCTTTGTACTTCTGTGCTTTGAAAGACTGGGTTGATTTAAAGCTGGTTTATATACAACTTTGATCAAGTCTAATGAACCAGCCATACTGATCCAGTAATACATTTTTTAAGAGAAGCTTTCAGGTTTGAAATAATTACAGACCTGCAAAAGTTGCAAAATAGTACAGAGAGATCTCTTGTACCTAATACCCAGCTTTCCCAAATAACAATATAGGTAGATAAGTATAGTAAAATATCAGAACTAGGAAAAAATTGCATTGGTACAATCTATAGACCATATTTGAATTTCTCCAGGTTTTACCTGCCCTTGGGTGTACATAGTTATGTACAATTTTATCATGACACTAGTTGATAATTAAAATTTTTGCTTTTTGGTATTTTTTATAGACAAAATATTCAGGCTGGAGTCTTAAGTAGGGCTAACATATCTCTGCATGTTATTTTCTAGTTAGATAAAAGGTTATGAGTTTGTTATCCACCTCCAACCCTCCTGAAACTTGATTGGTAGGACTAATGGTACAGAATATTCATGAACTCTGAAAACATGGGCAAATACATTTTATGTTTCCAGACTTTAAGGACACCCTTTATTGATGCTGAAGGCCAGAGCTTTTTCTTTTTAATAGTTGATATCTAGTTGGCCCTCACGGAATTGAACACTATCAGCAAACATTCATTTAGTGCTTAATATGTGCCAGGCTTGTTGATGGGCATTAGACCCGTTTTCTCCTTTAACCCTTTGTAATATAGAATTCTCACACTTCAGTCTTGTGACTGCCAGGAAATCGTCTTGAGCCCTGCCACCCAGTATTTATTGACAGTCCATTTGAGGGAATTGCCTGGCAGTCTCACGGCTAGGCATTTTCACTGTTGGGGCCTGGGTTTGATCCCTGATGTCTCAAGTTATGCGGCATGGCCAAAGGGGGTGGGGGGGAAATCTAGCTGAGAAATATTTAATGAGTATTTGAAGGAAGTGCAGTCTGTTCACTTCTCTGAAACCTAGAAATTAGAAGTTTTATTTCCAGATCAAGTTCTGGATCAACAGAAATCAGAACTTGGCCTATATAGTCTTGGCCCTCATATTGTTGGTTTTATTGACTTCACTTTTGCTCTAGTTAAGGAATACCGTATGATAAAGCCACACAAAACTATATTTACATATAATTTAAGGGTATTTTTAAGAAAAGTTCACTTTGGTAGACTCATAAAAGTTAAAAGATTTTCTTGTTTGTGGTTTTGATTTTTAATTGCTACTCTTCTGGAGGTCTGTAAGTAGTTTGTAATTTGGCCAAGACAGGAATTTAATTGGGCCTGCTCTGAGACAGTTTGTGGCACTAAGTAGTCACGAATTAGGCATCCACCTAGCATTTGCACCCAAGCTCAAAGGGGCACTGTGGTAGAGTTTAACGTAATAGCCTTGCGGTGATTAAGAAAAAATAAAAAATAAAAATGGCTCTTAGAGGAAAATCAGGAAATGAAGTACTCCAAGAAAATGATGGCTTTCAAGCAGAAAGTATGAGACAAACTGCTACAGTGGCATTCAGGAATATGAGAAATCTTGCACTGGAAGAGGTAAGGTAGCTTAGTGAGCACGAACTGTGAAGAGACTTAGAAAATGTTAATTATGTTTCTTTACTACTGGAAAGTGTTAGCTTGGTTTAAAGGCACATAATTTCTTCACTTTTATTCTTGAACATTTTAGATCTAGGAGTCATTGGCTCTGGGACTTTGGGAAAGTTGGGAGTGGCGGAAACGTGCCATATATATTTTTTAAAGCATTATTGCTTTGTTGTTGAGCTTCTTGTTACATATTTCCTGTTAATAATCTTAAAATAGTGACAGCAGGGAAAAACGCTGTCTGCTGTGTTGTTTAGTTACTAAGTCATGTCCCGTTCTTTTGCAACCCCATGGACTGTAGCCCGCCTGGCTTCTCTGTCCTTGGGATTTCCTAGTAAGAATACTGGGAGTGGGTTGTCATTTCCTTCTCCAGGTGGGGATTTTCCCGACCCAGGGATTGACCCCACATCTTCTGCATTGCAGGCAGATTCTTTACCACAGAGCTACCTGGGAAACCCTTACACTCTCTGCTTAGGAGTTTCTAAGTGTTAAGACACATGAAGAGTGCTATTTATTTATTTTTCCAAAGTAATTAATTCAGCTGCAGTGGGTCTTTGTTGTGGCAGAGGGCGTAAAGGATCTAGGTCTCTGAACAGGGATCAAACCCGGCTCCCCTGTGTTGGAAGCATGAGCTCTCAGCCACTGGACGGCCAGAGAAGTCCTTGAAGAGTTTTAAAGGGAGAAAAAAGCTGCTGCTTAGATGTCTTCTTGGACATTAGGTGAAAAGTCCTTTTGTTTCTAAGGCAAAAGTGGTATAAAATTATCAAGTGAAGTATTGGGAGGCAGGAGACTTGGCCTCTGCTCCTCATTGTGACAAGAACCGTTTTGGGCACGTCAGTCTGTTGTACCTCAGTTTCTTCTCTGTAAAGAGATTTAGACTGGATTCCAATAGTATATATTTCAGCCCTGAACTTTTTTTTTGGAGGGATAGGAGATAAATATTTGATGCATAATAGTGGAACATCTGGAGAAGGCAGTGGCACTCCACTCCAGTACTCTTGCCTGGAAAATCCCCTGGATGGAGGAGCCTGGTGGGCTACAGTCCATGAGGTCGCTAAGAGTCGGACACGACTGAGCGACTTCACTTTCACTTTTCAGTTTCATGCATTGGAGAAGGAAAGGGCAACCCACTCCAGTGTTCTTGCCTGGAGAATGCCAGGGGCGGGGGAGCCTGGTGGGCTGCCGTTTATGGGGTCACACAGAGTTGGATGCGATTGAAGCAGCTTAGCAGCAGCAGCAGCAGCGTAACATCCTTTTTTTAAAAAATGAATTTTTTACAGAATCGTTTTAAATCTATAGAATCATTTCTGCCATGATTAACAACATTAGTGCAGTACATTTATTATAATTAATGAACGGATAATGGTAATTACTGAAGCCCATATTTAATTCAGATTTCCTTTGTTTTTACTTGCTGTTCTTGTTCCATGGGACCATATCACATTTAGTCATCTTGTCTCCTTAAATTCCTCTTGGCTGTGACAGTTTTTTAGATTTTCTTTGTTTTTGATGTTCTTGACATATTTGAGGACTACTGGTCAGGGCAGCAGTCCCTCTCTTGGGATTTCCTTGATGTTTTTCTCATGATTAGAGGGAATATGGATTTTGGGGAAGAAGACCACAGAGGTTAAAGTACTGTTGTGTTTTTTTTTTTCTTTTTTTAAAAATATATATTTATTTTAATTGGAGGCTAATTACTTTACAATATTGTATTGGTTTTGCCATACAAAACCAAAACAAAACATGAATCTGCCACGTGTTCCCCATCCTGAATCCCCCTCCTACCTCCCTCCCTGTACCATCTCTCTGGGTCATCCCAGTGTACCAGCCCCGAGCATCGTGTATCATGCATCGAATCTGGACTGGCGATTCGTTTCTTATATGATATTGTACATGTTTCAGTGCCATTCTCCTAAATCATCCCACCCTCGCCCTCTCCCACAGAGTCCAAAAGACTGTTCTGTACATCTGTGTCTCTTTTGCTGTCTCGCATACAGGGTTATCATTACCATCTTTCTAAATTCCATATATATGTGTTAGTATACTGTATTGGTGTTTTTCTTTCTGGCTGACTTCACTCTGTATAATAGGCTCCAGGTTCATGACATCACTTTTGGTCTTTACCTTGAACACCTGGCTGAAGTAGTGTTTGCTGGGTTTCTCCACTGTAAATTCCTGCTTTTCCTGTTCCCATACAGGAAGGAGAGCACTATGTGTAGCCCACTTGTAAGGATAGGGAGTTATGTTTCTCCTCCTTGACAGTGGACTATCTGTGTCTGTTACTTGGAATATTTCTCCCTGGGAAGTTTGCCTCTTTTATTTGTTTACTCTCATTTATTCAGTAATGTAATGTGTAAATTCATGGGCATTTATTTTGTGCTTTAGAATATAATCCAATACTACTTATTTATTGCTTGTATTGCTCCAGCTTTGGCCATTGCTTGCTCTTTTGTTCCTTTGATGGAGCCCCCATCGTTGTGGGTGTTTTTGTTTTGAACACTCTGGCAGTACAAGGTGTTCCAGGCTTGCCTTATATGTTTGCTGCCCTAATCCTAGAATCAGCCGAGGAACCGTGTTTCCTTTTTATTGGAGATGATATTGGAAACCAAGATCCCTGATACTAGGGTATTTATTGTATTGCTACTGAGGTTGTAGTTTCTTAACTGATAGAGCAAGAAAATATAGGTGTGTATACTAACTGGTTTATATGCACATATTTATAAATATTTTGTATGTAATCCTCTGTATATTAAGATAAACATGAGTTCATATTGTAGTTTCTTAACTCTTGCCCATTACCATGTGAATTATCTTAGCCTCTTTGCCTTGCTTGTCCGAAAAGTTCCCACGCTCAGCATTGAAAGTGGCTCCTACCATACACCATCCATTTACTTAACTGTTCAATTCTGATATATATGTATAGCAGTATCCAAATGGTTAACCTGAATACTCATGTGAGTCAGTTTAACTTGAATAGTACTTTTGTATAGTCTGGTTTTGCATACTTCACTGATTTCCAGAGTTACTTAGGTTAAAGTCTTTTCCCGCCACCTCTTTGAGTGAGCTTGTTTCATATATTTGTAATACAGTTGGGTTGTTTTGTCACATCCTGTGTGTATCCTTGGATCACTCAACCTCTTAAATGATGTCTTATAATTTCCATACATTGATTCATTCTTTGTGCTGTTGTTTTATGGGATTTGAAAAATATATAGTACCATATATCCATAATTACAACAGTATACAGAATAGCTTCTCTGCCTAAAATAGCCCCCTGTGCTTAACCTATTCAACCCGACCGCTGCCTCTAAACCTCTGATTTTTCTTTTGATATCTAGGGTTTGGCCTTCTTCAGAATGTGATCTAATTGGAATTAAGTAGCATTGGCCTTTTCAGACTCAGCCTTTTCTCAGCAGTATCCACTAAAGATTCAAGTCTTTTTTTTGGGACTTAATAGCTCTTTTTTTTTAAATTGAAGTACAGTTTATAGTTTGTTTACAATGTTGTGATAATTTCTGCCGTACAGCAAAGTGATTCAATTTAGGTAGCTCATCTTGTAATTTCTGAACAATATTTCATCGAATGGGTATACTACAGTTTGTTTACTCATTCCCCTACTGAGGAACATTTTGGTTTCTTCAGGTTTTGAGTTATGGATAAAGCCGCTATAAACATTTGTGTGACAGTTTTTGTCCAGTCGTAAGCCTTCAGATCAGTTGGGCAAGAACTTGGGAACATGATTGACAAATCATATAGTAAGTCTATGGTTAGCTTTGTAAGAAATTGCCAGAGTATGGTCCAGAGTGCCTGAAATTTTAGATTTTCACCAGCAGTGAAATGAGTTCCTGTTACTTCACATCCTTGCTAGTGTTTTGGATCTTAGCCATTCTGAAAGGTGTATTGTAGTATCTCATTGTTTGCAGTTAACTTAATGGCGGATGCGGAGAAGGCAATGGCACCCCACTCCAGTACTCTTGCCTAGAAAATCCCATGGATGGAGGAGCCTGGATCCCATGGATGAAGGAGCCCCCCTGCAGTCTGTGGGGTCAAAAAGAGTCAGATACGACTGAGTGACTTCCTTTTCACTTTTCACTTTCATGCATTGGAGAAGGAAATGGCAACCCACTCCATTGTTCTTGGCTGGAGAATCCCAGGGACGGGGGAGCCTGGTGGGCTTCCGTCAGTGGAGTCGCACAGAGTTGGACACGACTGAAGTGACTTAGCAGCAGCAATGGCAGATGAAAGGGCTTCCCCAGTGGCTCAGCGGTATGCAGGAACTACAGGTAGACCTGGGTTCGATCTGTGAGTCAGAAAGATCCCCTGGAGAAGGGCATGGCAACCCACTCCAGTAGGAGAATCCCATGGACAGAGGAACCTAGTGGGCTACAGTCCATGGAGTTGCAAAGAGTCGGATGAACTGAAGCGACTTAGCAATGGCAGATGATGTTTGATCTTTTCATATGCCATTTAAATGTCTTGTTTGGTGAGGTATCTGTTTAGATGTTTTGCCCATTTTTGTAATTGGGTGGTTTGTTTTCTTACTGGTTGTGTTTGTGTTCTTTGTACATTTTGGAAACCATTTCTTTATTAGATATTTATTTTGCAAATATTTTCTCCTAGCTTGATTTGTTTTTTAATTCTCAAGTTTCCTTCATAGAGTTAAAGTAAATTCAACCAATTTTTTTCTTTTGTGTATCTAGCTATTGGTGTATTGGGAAACTCTTTGTCAAACCCAAGACTGCTTAAAATTTCTCCTGTGTTTTCTTATAGAAATCATAATACTGCGACATCCTTTTTGATATGTGTGGGCAGGAGGACTGAAATGAGGGTGGGTTTTGTTACTTGGTAATATTGGATTTTCATTAATGAAGTGGAGAATTAAGATCACCTTAAAATATATTGTTTTGAATTATTTCTAAGTGTGACCAAGTCTTTAACAAAATTTGAAATGTTTGGGCGGGCTTAATAGTGGCTCTTGAAACTGGCCTGTTTAGCATTTCTTGGGAGTATTGGCAGGTTGCTTTGGCAGATATTGAAGTAGCATGTGTAAAACTAGCAGTGGCTTAGGCTCATAAACACACAGCCATGAGAACTGATTTGTCATGTTTTGGCAGTGGTGGTTCCTCCACGGCTTTAACAACCCTCTAGATAATGCAAAAGTTAACAGATACGTGCCTGAGACTTCTCAAACCTGAAAAACCGGGTCCTGAAACTTGGGCCGTGGGGAAGTGGTGGTGGAGAGAAGTGCATTTCCTGTTGTCCATGACTGGGATGGTAGCCTTATGCTACCGGACAACTTCTCCTTTTATTCTGCCTCCCCCATGCAGATGCCACCTTTCCTGGGCTCCTCGGTCCAGCAACCTGTTCCGCAGTCACACTCTTCACGCACTAAACCCTGCCTAAATCCTCCATTCCAGACCACTCCCTTCAGGACCCTTCCTGACTAGTCTTTCTATCCTGTCTCTTTCACACATGTTTGGGACGCAGCTACATTCTATCTAGTGTAATAGAAATAGGAGATTTGAATTCTTTGACTCTCACTTACTGGTTGTGATATTGAGTAAATGATTGGGTGGTTTTCATTTCACTGCATCTTAGTAATACCTCAAGGGAGGTTTACAAAATAATGTCACTGTGAAAGTGCACAGGTTGATTCATAAACCCTAGTCAGTGGTTCTCAAGGTAGCAACCTTTGCATCCCCTGGAACCTGATAGAAAGGAAAAGGCCCAGCACGGGCACACTCAGTCAGCAGTCTGTTTTAAAAAGCCCCGTGAGGCATGCTCAGGTTAGGAAGAGCTGCCTTGTGACATTATACTCCACCTAAGGAGAGTTGTGTTAGTCTGCTTGGACTGCCATAACAGCACCACAGGCCAGGCAGCTTAAACAACAGAAAAGTGATTTCTTACAGTCTGGAAGTCCATGATCCAGGCGTTGGCAGAGTTGGCTTCTGGTGTGGCCTTTCTCCTCAGCTTGCGGAGGGCCACCATCTTGCGTCCTCGTTGGACTTAACCTCTGTGCTCGTGGATTCCTGGTTCTCTTCCTCTTATTATAGACACCAGGCCTATCAGTTAGGGCCCCAACCTTATGAGCGCTTTTAACTAATCACATCCTTAAAGGTCCTGTCTCTAAATATAGTTATGTTGGGAGTTCGAGTTTGAACACACACATTTGAGGTAGGAGACACGGTTAAGCCTGTAACAGCAGTATATGTTGTATGTGTGTGTGTGCTCAGTTGCTCACTTGTGACCAAATCTTTTACAACCCCATGGGCTGTAGCCTGCCAGTTTCCTCCATAGGATTTCCCAGGCAAGAATACTCCAGCGGATCTTCCCGAAATGTGGGTCTCCTTCATTGGCGGACCGATTCTTTACCACTGAGCCACCTGGAAGCCCATAACATAACAATAGTATATCAACAAATGAAAAATTACAGAGAAAAAAATCAGTCTTCTTGTTCTGCAGTTGTACTCCCCCTCACTAAACCCTACCTGAATCCCATTTTTGAAAGGTAAGTAGTTAGTTCATCTCCCTGATTAGCTTTTCCTTGAGCAGCAGTGTTTTAACATCAGTACATAGTCCTTATTAACTCACTGGTTTTGTGATTCACTTAATTGCTACCAGGCTTACCATATTTTGCCATTTTGACTTAACTATTTTGTGGGCTAATTTGATTTATTGTTTATCCCTGGGAACCCAACTACCACTTATAGTGTTATTTCTGTAAGGACTTCTTAGGTTGTATATGGTTGATTTAGATAAAAGTGTTGAATTAGCCTGTTTAGTTTCAGAGAATCCAGTGTAGTTGTAAATCAAAGCAATATTGCTATGCCATTGTATATTTTGGTGGTAGAGAATAGAAGCCTTACCAGTGAAAAATTGAAATTACTGGCATTTCTTGGTATATAAAGCCATAGCAAAATGTTGACATTGAGAGTTTTTAAACGCTAATACCAGTCCTAGGAAAGATTATGAGTGACTTTTTATTTTTAAAAAATGTCTTATTTCTTTATTTTCTGTGCTGCCTAGGAGTCCAGTGAGCTTTCTTTCATTTTGTGAAAACAATACCCAGGATTTATAAATAAAAGAAATACCGCCAAATGATAACATGAAAATCTAGTTCTTTATAATTAATCACTTTAAAGGAGTATAGATTTATAAGGAATTAGGCGTTAAATTCAGCATTAGAATAAGTTGATTTACAAGCGACCAAAAATTAAGCTATTTTCTTTATTTTTATAAAATCTTTTTTATTGTAGTGAAAATACTTGTAAGATTTACCATCTTACCCATCCAGTTCAGTGGCACTGAGCATGTTCACGTGTTGTTCAGCTTTCACCTCCATCCATCTCCAGAACTCTTTGTCTTGCAGAATTAAAATTCTGTACTGCCTCCTACCAAATCATTTTGTGCATCCGTGTGGCTCAGTTCTTATATCTTTAGATCTGTGGTTTGGGAGAGAGGATTGACTACCATCCATGACAGTCTAATATATAAGACACTTGAAGGCTTAGAAAAAAGAGATAAAAATAGTTGGTGTATGGTTTAATATATTTTTTTGTTGAATCTTAAAACTGATTTATTATTTATTTATTTGGTTTCTTGGGTCTTAGTTGCTGACAGGTGGGATCTTCATTGCATCATGCAGGATCTGTTTTTTTGCTTTTTTTTTTAATGCAGAATCTTGTTGAGCGTGGAGTCTCTAATTGTGGCCTGTGGGCTTAGTTGCTCTGTTGCATGTAGGATCTTAGTTCCCCAGCCATGGATCAAACTCAAGTCCCCTGCTTTGCACGGGGTTCCCTGGAAGTCCCTAAAATACTAATTAAAAAACATACCTATTCTTGTTGATCTTTGGACAAAAACAGCAGCATCTAATCTAAATTAAGTCTTTAATGTGAGGCAAGTTAACTCCTCTGTTATTTCATTGTAATGTTTTAACTCATTTAAACTATTCTGTAAATGGGGCTTTGTCTATTGTAAAGCTCTTTACAAATGCAAGAAGTTATTTTGAAATTGTATCTGAACACCCTAGATCTGTGTAGCCAACATGATATTCTATATGGGGACAATTGTTTATGTTGGAGTTATAGTTTGAATTTTTTCTTGAAATTGGATCTTTTAACTAAGTGATTTTAGGAAAACCTGTTATTCTGTGTTCACTTTCTTTATCTATAAAATGAAATACAGTGAAGTTCCTTTCAGCTCTGATTTGAAAGCCTTAGTTTTAAATAAGGGTTCAAAATTTTTGAAAGGAGATGATACATTTAACTGTACTTTTTTAAAAAAATACTTAGATCATGGAAGGGAAGTGGTTGCTGTGTATGTTACTGGTCCTCGGAACTGCTCTTGTTCAAGCTCATGATGGACATGATGATGATGTGATTGACATTGAGGATGACCTTGATGACGTCATTGAAGAGGTAGAAGACTCAAAACAGAAGCCAGATGCCAGCAGTCCGCCATCACCAAAGGTTTGACATGATATTTGAATCTGTTCGTTTTGCCTTTTGAGATAATCAAAAGATGAAGGTACATTTTGGATCCTTACCATAGGGAAAGCAAAATTGCTAAAATACTTACTGCTCTCTCTGTCAACCTTTGTTATATTGTCCCAAAGATAAATTATATGGGTTGAATTTGAGGGCCAGTCATGCAAGTTTGAAAGCAAACCAAGAGAATAGATCCTATTGAGAATATTTTAATTCTTAATTCATTTTTATATTTAACACAGGTCACCTACAAAGCTCCAGTTCCAACTGGGGAAGTGTATTTTGCTGATTCTTTTGACAGAGGAACTCTGTCAGGGTAAGTGTTTCGTAGGGGGAAAAAAATCTTAGAGGCAAACATTATGTAAATAGAATAGTAGATTCCTTTTTAGATAGTATTTTATATTTTCAGTCCCATTTAGGAAAAATCTTTTAGAACATGTGTTTTTTGCTTCCATTTATTTCCCACCTTGTATTTTGTTCTTTGAGAAAAACTTTTTTTTCTCTTGAGTCTTAAAAAGTGAAATTATTTCATGAGTTTGGTACTTTTTGTTACAGATTTTTGATTTGAGTAGAATATATTATCACTACTTGAAAGACATTTAAAAGTTGAAAGTAGAGTGATTAGGTGGGCTAAGAAGAGCTGAATTGTCCCTTTTTTATTATTATTTACATTGTTTCTTTTTACAGGCCAACTATAATTTGATTCTTAATTTGGGGGGATGTCTTAATTACAGGTGGATTTTATCCAAAGCCAAGAAAGATGACACTGATGATGAAATTGCCAAATATGATGGTGAGAGTTGCATTTGATTTAGATATAATAGCAGATTGAGATATGGTATGTTTCCATAGTATCTCAAGACTAGTTTAAAAGTAGTATGTATACATTTTAAGGTTATTCCTTGGAACTTTGCTATCTTTGTGTGTCCCATTATATTTTATAGGGCTAGACCTGTTTAATTTTAATTTTTATACTATAAAGTAGAAAGATCATTTATTACCCATGGTACTGTATTTTAGACATGGAAAGTCTTTTCTAGGCATTGGTAAAATGCATGTGCTTTGGGTTTTTAAAAACTGTATCCTAATATTTATCAGTTACGTGTGTTTACTATTAATAGGCCAGCTCTTAGAGGTAAATGGAACAGGTTAAACATTTGTGCGTGTGATGAATTTATACAACTCAGAGTGTTATGTATTACCATTTAAGGATCTTCAGAGGTGCAGTTAGGGAGTGGAACTTCTTTACCGTTGTCTTGCAGGAAAATGGGAGGTAGAGGAAATGAAGGAAACGAAACTTCCAGGTGATAAAGGACTTGTGTTGATGTCTCGGGCCAAACACCATGCTATCTCTACTAAACTGAACAAGCCCTTCATCTTCGATACAAAGCCTCTCATTGTTCAGTGAGTGAAACACTTGGTTGATAGAAGCTTTCTGGGAAGAATGATACATGTTTAAAACTGTTACTCTATGTAAAAAATAATGAGAATAATTACATGTTGCAATAGAAATTTTAGGATGTGTTTCAGCATCTTGTAACTTTTTTTTCATGCCCAATAAATTATTTTGAAATAAATCAGCTATTTTTCCTCCTGATACCAAATGAACTTGTGGATTTTGCAGAAAGTATTTATTGGGAATCTGCATTACGTTTTTTTGTTTTTTTACTTATTTAATTTTGGAAGATTGGGTGGATATAACAATAGAAGATGGAATTTTTACATATAACCTGTATAAAACGTGATTAAAATGAGGGAAAGGGGAAATAAATTAATGCCATATGGTTTCTGCTTTTTTTTTTTCCCCTAAAATTAGGTATGAGGTTAATTTCCAAAATGGGATAGAATGTGGCGGTGCCTATGTGAAACTACTTTCCAAAACCCCAGAGCTCAATCTGGTAAGTGCTTTCTGTTTATGTGGCCACCCAATTACCTTTTAAGAATTTCAGAGAAAACGAAAGAAAATTTTCTAAGACCTGTGAAAATAAAGGTCTTCTTTCCTGCTGTTGAAACATCTTGGAAGTTGAAAATATCGACTTTGACATTTCTGTGCTTTTTATTTGAAATGTAAATTTTGAAGCTGTTTCTTAGTTTCTGTCCTATGTAATTTTTAGTTTTGGCAAACTTTATAAAAAAAGCAGTAACTCTCTAGATAAATGCATTATGTTATGCTTTTAATCACTTTCATACATTCTCAGTGAAATTTCTGGTTGTTTTCAGTGGTATCTGTACAAATCTCATAAATGAATAAATAGGATACTATTTGGGATTTTGTAAGAGGATATACCATACTTTTGAAAAGTTGCTTTTCAACACTTTGAGTTACTTAATTTGTTTTTGTTTCTGAAGGATCAGTTCCACGACAAGACCCCCTATACAATTATGTTTGGTCCAGATAAATGTGGAGAGGACTATAAATTGCACTTCATCTTCCGCCACAAAAACCCCAAAACAGGTGTATATGAAGAAAAGCATGCTAAGAGGCCAGATGCAGATCTGAAGACCTATTTTACTGATAAGAAAACACATCTTTATACATTAAGTAAGAAAAACAATTAATTAATTTGGGGGGTTTTTGGCACTATGCATTTATCATCCTTCTAAAGATTATAAACCTGCAAATAACAGTCTCTATTGACTTAATATCATAGTGGTGAGAAGAACTTAGTTTCTCAGCACTAAAAGAAATGTTTCTTCCTTAGGTTGAATTGAGAAACAGGTTTTAAGAAAAGCTTGTATGTCCTGTAAAGAGATTCTTTGCTTGATCTCCACTCATCTCCTGCCTTTGTTTATTTTCCTATTGATAGAATGTTAAGTAACAAGACATAACAGTAGAAATGTGTGTACAGTTTTTTTCAGTGTCTTCTGGTTGAACTTGTTTGGATGCTCCAACACCTAGACAGTTGAGTATAATCATTCAGACATTGGAATGGGGTTTTTATATTCATAAGGCTTTTTCTGCTGCTTTGAGATCACATATAGTCATGCTTCTTTTCCTAAAGAATGCAATAACTTTTTTCCTTTATAATGAAAGTATATATATTCAGCATAGGAATTTGAAATGAAAAGAGACATTTAAAGTATCTGAAATATCAACATTGTGATACGTATTTGGCCATATGTGAATAAACATGTATATATGGGTAAACATAATTTTATATTAAAGGTTAAGTATGTTTTATTTCTTCTCTTAACAAAAGTGTGAGAATTTTCTGTGAGAGTATGTTTCATTGATAACATTGATCACCTTCATTATCATTTAGGATAGCAGCATAGTACTTACTCTGTTATCTTCCACAGTATTCTGGATGTGCTGTGATCTAGTCACTTGCCTATTAGACATTTAGTTGTAGGATTCAGGCTTTAGCATAATTCCACTTAAGATAACCTGTATAGATTTAAAGTTACATTTGCATTCTTCACTGGAGTCCAAAAGTACAACCTGAGTAGATTTGTGGTTTAATAAATAAAAGGTTTGTGTGATTGGAACTGTTGGCAACATAGATAGTGGTAATACCAACTCAGAAAATGAGGAAATGGGTCTTTTCTACTAGGGTATGGTTATAATAAACTTATTTGCCTGTTGATCTGTGTGTAACCATTTGTGACAAACCAATATTGCAGTTACTTTGCATACTTTTGGTTTTTTGATGTTTTTATGTTCATATTCATTGTTCATGGAATATTTTGTTTTTAAAATTTTACCTGTTGTTTAATTTCTAAAAACCGGAAGAACTAATGTTTGTGATTTACAGATAAGGGAAAAGAGTACAAACTTGCCTGAGCCTCCATGACCATGTTCCGACTCTTAATACCCAAAGTCATTACTCCATGCTTCTGCCTTCTCTTAGAAATATGATCATTTGTGGTAAAGAAAACTTGGGAATGAGTGGCTAATTAACTTGTACAAATTGCATTTAATTTTTTTCAGTCTTGAATCCAGATAATAGTTTTGAAATATTAGTGGACCAATCTGTTGTGAACAGTGGGAATCTGTTAAATGACATGACTCCTCCTGTAAATCCTTCACGTGAAATTGAGGACCCAGAAGACCGGAAGCCTGAAGACTGGGATGAAAGACCAAAAATACCAGATCCTGATGCTGTCAAACCAGATGACTGGTGAGTCTTTGGTACCTGTTTTTGAAGGCAGTGGAGCATTTCATATATTGCTTGTGGCTTAAGCAATCTAATGATGGTTGAAATCTGATAATTTGTGTAATCTGTGATGCAGTCTAAATGTTAGGAAAAATGCAGACTACTCTAGCTGAAAATAGTAGTGACCACATAGTGATCTGGAGAAGGCATCCGCCACAAAAACCCCAAAACAGGTGTATATGAAGAAAAGCATGCTAAGAGGCCAGATGCAGATCTGAAGACCTATTTTACTGATAAGAAAACACATCTTTATACATTAAGTAAGAAAAACAATTAATTAATTTGGGGGGTTTTTGGCACTATGCATTTATCATCCTTCTAAAGATTATAAACCTGCAAATAACAGTCTCTATTGACTTAATATCATAGTGGTGAGAAGAACTTAGTTTCTCAGCACTAAAAGAAATGTTTCTTCCTTAGGTTGAATTGAGAAACAGGTTTTAAGAAAAGCTTGTATGTCCTGTAAAGAGATTCTTTGCTTGATCTCCACTCATCTCCTGCCTTTGTTTATTTTCCTATTGATAGAATGTTAAGTAACAAGACATAACAGTAGAAATGTGTGTACAGTTTTTTTCAGTGTCTTCTGGTTGAACTTGTTTGGATGCTCCAACACCTAGACAGTTGAGTATAATCATTCAGACATTGGAATGGGGTTTTTATATTCATAAGGCTTTTTCTGCTGCTTTGAGATCACATATAGTCATGCTTCTTTTCCTAAAGAATGCAATAACTTTTTTCCTTTATAATGAAAGTATATATATTCAGCATAGGAATTTGAAATGAAAAGAGACATTTAAAGTATCTGAAATATCAACATTGTGATACGTATTTGGCCATATGTGAATAAACATGTATATATGGGTAAACATAATTTTATATTAAAGGTTAAGTATGTTTTATTTCTTCTCTTAACAAAAGTGTGAGAATTTTCTGTGAGAGTATGTTTCATTGATAACATTGATCACCTTCATTATCATTTAGGATAGCAGCATAGTACTTACTCTGTTATCTTCCACAGTATTCTGGATGTGCTGTGATCTAGTCACTTGCCTATTAGACATTTAGTTGTAGGATTCAGGCTTTAGCATAATTCCACTTAAGATAACCTGTATAGATTTAAAGTTACATTTGCATTCTTCACTGGAGTCCAAAAGTACAACCTGAGTAGATTTGTGGTTTAATAAATAAAAGGTTTGTGTGATTGGAACTGTTGGCAACATAGATAGTGGTAATACCAACTCAGAAAATGAGGAAATGGGTCTTTTCTACTAGGGTATGGTTATAATAAACTTATTTGCCTGTTGATCTGTGTGTAACCATTTGTGACAAACCAATATTGCAGTTACTTTGCATACTTTTGGTTTTTTGATGTTTTTATGTTCATATTCATTGTTCATGGAATATTTTGTTTTTAAAATTTTACCTGTTGTTTAATTTCTAAAAACCGGAAGAACTAATGTTTGTGATTTACAGATAAGGGAAAAGAGTACAAACTTGCCTGAGCCTCCATGACCATGTTCCGACTCTTAATACCCAAAGTCATTACTCCATGCTTCTGCCTTCTCTTAGAAATATGATCATTTGTGGTAAAGAAAACTTGGGAATGAGTGGCTAATTAACTTGTACAAATTGCATTTAATTTTTTTCAGTCTTGAATCCAGATAATAGTTTTGAAATATTAGTGGACCAATCTGTTGTGAACAGTGGGAATCTGTTAAATGACATGACTCCTCCTGTAAATCCTTCACGTGAAATTGAGGACCCAGAAGACCGGAAGCCTGAAGACTGGGATGAAAGACCAAAAATACCAGATCCTGATGCTGTCAAACCAGATGACTGGTGAGTCTTTGGTACCTGTTTTTGAAGGCAGTGGAGCATTTCATATATTGCTTGTGGCTTAAGCAATCTAATGATGGTTGAAATCTGATAATTTGTGTAATCTGTGATGCAGTCTAAATGTTAGGAAAAATGCAGACTACTCTAGCTGAAAATAGTAGTGACCACATAGTGATCTGGAGAAGGCAATGGCACCCCACTCCAGTTCTCCTGCCTGGAAAATCCCATGGACGGGGGAGCCTGGAAGGCTGCAGTCCATGGGGTCGCTGAGGGTCAGACACGACTGAGCGACTTCACTTTCACTTTTCACTTTCATGCATTGGAGAAGGAAATAGCACCCCACTCCAGTGTTCTTGCCTGGAGAATCCCAGGGACGGGGGAGCCTGGTGGGCTGCCGTCTCTGGGGTCGCACAGAGTCGGACATGACTGAAGCGACTTAGCAGCAGCAGCAGCACATAGTGATCACCAGGGCTGTCGTGATCATCTGGACTGCCTCACACCATTTTACAAGCTACTAAATGCTGAAACTAATGATAGGGTTTGCCTGTGGCAACACAGTTGGTTTGTGAGAAAACTTCACATTTTTTGGCCTGGGCTTTCCCATGCTTCTATAATTCAATTTAAAGCTGGAGTCCTAAAATTTTAATTTGAAAAATAACCTTTCTCCTATTAAACAGTACTCAGGAGATCTCTGCTCTCTTTTGGGTGCTGGACTACAAAGCCACAGTCACACAGCTGCTTGCACAGCTCTCACTGTAGTTGTGAGACAGGCAATTGAAGTTGGCATGCATATGGTGAATGATCTGATGTTTCCATGGTGACCAGAGCACCAAGTATACCAAACTTCAGTGTTTTTAAATTGAGAATTGAAAGTGGGCAAGAGATAACTAACTGGTAAAGATGGGAAATGGTATTTCCTGGTTGAAGGAGAATATCATGTGCAAAAGTAGAGGAAGAGGAGCAAGCTTAACACACATGAGGGAAATTGAGTGGTCTTTTAGGTAGGATGCAAACTGGAGAGTGGTAAGAAATGGAAACAGGTGGGTTGTCCTCTTGTATATGACCCTGTTTGAACTCTTGGTATGGTGACTTGTGGAAATGTTAGAGAGTGAACAAAGAGAAATGATAAAACTGATCTTCCATTTGTAAAAGCATCCTCTTTAGGTTTCATAGGGAAATTCTAGTTGATACTTACGTGCTGCACTTGTGTAAAGGCTGAGTTTATTTGTATGTTTGGTGAACATTAGATTTGGGCCCACCTTGTTCAGTATTGTATTCCTTAACTAGCTGTTTTGTTGTGGAGGAAGAGAAGTAAATGTTCAGCTTAAAAGGTCAGGTGAATGATAGACAAGTTTTAGTCCTAACACAATTTTAAACTAGCATAGTTCTAAAACAAGCATAACCCTGACCAAGAATAGAAGATGTCCTTGGTTACCAGCTAAAGTGGCACTGTCTTAAAGTAACTGCATAAAGCTTTGAAATTAGGTACTTCTTGATAAACTTAGAAGGGTGACTGTTAAAGTCATAATTCACATGCTAAAATCCACCCTTTTAAAATGCACAGTTTACTGGTTTAGTATATTCACAGTGTTGTGCAGCGATTACCACTAATTCCAAAACATTTTTATCACCCAAAAAGAAGCCCATACCCGTGAGCAGCAGTTATTGCCTCCCTGTTTCTCCCTTCTACCAGCCCCTGGCAGCCAGTAATCTACTTTCTGTCTTATGGTTTGACCATGCTGGATATAGGATTAGTAAGATACGTGGTCTTTGGTGTCTAGCTTCTTTGGCTTAGCATAATAGTTTTAAGACTCTAAGACTCATCCATGTGGAACCTTGTATTGATACTTTCTTTTTGTGACTGAATAATATTCCATCCTGTGGGTGATACCACATTTTATTTATCCATTCCTTGTTTAATTGACATTTAGGTTGTTTACCTTTTGGGGCTATGTTGTGAATAACACTGCTATAAACATTCAAATGAATGGTTTTGGGGTGAATATACGTTTTCGTTTCTTTTGGGTATATTCCTAGGAGTGTAATTGTTAGGTCACGTGGTAACCATGTTTAACTTTGTGAGGGACTGTCAAACTGTTTTCCAAGGTAGCTGCACCATTTTGCTTTCTTACAAGCAATGTATGAGGGTTTCATTTTTTTCCATGCCCTTGCCAGTACTTAGTTTTATCAGTCCTTTTTCATTATGGTCATCCTACCGGTTATGAAGTGGTATCTTATTGTGGTTTTGATTTGCATTCAAAATGATGACTAGTGGTGTAGAACATATTTTCATATGCTTTTTGGGCATTTGTATATCTGAAGAAATGTTTATTCAAATCCTCTATTGGTTTTTAAATCAAATTGTCTTTTATTATTGAATTGTAAGAGTTCTGTATATATTCTGCATACTAGGTCCTTGCATATGATTTTAGATATTTCTAGGAGGAGCTATTTCACAAAGTGGGACCATATTGTAATCATTGTAGTTCTGTGGCCAGTGTTGTCATTGTCCTTTTCTTTTGTGCTTAGGGATGAGGACGCCCCAGCTAAGATTCCGGATGAAGAAGCTACAAAGCCCGAAGGCTGGTTAGATGATGAGCCTGAGTATGTGCCTGACCCAGATGCAGAGAGGCCGGAGGACTGGTATGAGCGTTGGTTAACTTTAACATTGCCTGCTTTTTACTGAAGGGAAAGTTAGTACTTAGTACAGCCAGGGCTTCCCTGGGGGCCCAGACAGTAAAGTGTCTGCCTGCAGTGCGGGAGACCTGGGTTCAATCCCTGGGTCAGGAAGGTCTCCTGGAGAAGGAAATGGCAACCCACTCCAGTATTCAGCTGCTCAAACTCAAGTGTAGAGCTCAACAAACTAAACTGATTACATTTTCATCTCTCTTTTTAATGTATCTGTCACAGAAAATCCTTTGTTACTGGAAAAGCAGAAACAAAACGATGCTTTGTAGTACGCCGCTGCAGGATTTTAGGGAAGCCCTGGGGTAGCTTTTCATAGTCCTGCTTCACAGAATCCACTTGCAGTTTGTTTATGTCTCCACAGGGATGAAGATATGGACGGAGAATGGGAGGCTCCTCAGATTGCCAACCCTAAGTGTGAGTCCGCCCCTGGGTGTGGTGTCTGGCAGCGACCCATGATTGACAACCCTAATTATAAGGGCAGATGGAAGCCCCCCATGATTGACAACCCTAACTACCAGGTTGGTACCTCCTGATGGTTGAGCTGCTTCATTGAGCTCTTTGTGTTCAGATAGTTCTCGGGTGTGTCGTGAGCCTGCCACAGATTGATCCTCTATATTCAAAAGAATTGAATTAAAAACAAAGTAAACTTCGGAATTAAGAGAGAACTTATGTGTTGTGTTGAAAAGATAAACCTAGAAAGTGGAAAGATGAGCTTTCATAATTGCATTATAACTTAAAAACAAAAATGAAAACTTGTGTTTTGGATACCTTCCTACCATGTGGCAGGGGTGTTCCAGCCATAAATATCCAAACTGGCAGTCTCTCGGAGCGTGGATAGGGGACTATGGTGAAAGTAGGTTTCCTGACCATGAGTTACCCCATTGCTTGACCTTGGTATCTTCAGCTGTAAAAAGACTCTGAAGCTCAAATGAGATGATCATACCAGTGGTGATACCTTAAAGCTTCAAGTTTACTGTGGCTCTGTAACAGTTCCGACCCTGGTCTCACCTCTGTTTCTATTCTAATCAGATTACTTAAAGTCATTAATTTCTACTTTACAGCTTACTTCGAATTGTAAGTTGTATCTCTACATATAGACTGTGTGTACTTTTCTGTTTTTAAGTGTATTTTTAGTTGTGCAGGCAATAAGAAAAATTGCCCCTTAGCTGTTTGGTTGACGGTCATTTAGGTGAATTTCCATTTTTGCTTTTAGAATCCTTGCTGCAGTAATTTTTCTTGTACTAGTCTGAGTATACGTGGTAACTATTTCTCTGGGTAGTTGTCTGAGGTGAACTGTCTGATTGAAGGTTGTGTACACGTCACCACTGAAGAAGTCTGTACTGCTTTATGCTCCCGCTCCTACCAGCACTTAGTTGGTGAGAGTGAAAGCTCTTGGAATGTGCCAGGTAGAGCAAGGTGTTGGTCTGAATCAAGGTCATGGGTGAAACTGAAAGTAGAAATTGGAAGTAGATGGAGTTCAGCCGTCCTAGAGGCATTAGTAGCGTTTATTGTTTTCCTCCTGCTGTTTCACCCATCACCACTTACTTAACAGATAATGCAGAATTCATCTTATTTAGGTTCACTGTAAATCTGTGTTGATCGTTATCTGAAATAAGTTTTTTAAATACTTTTCTCTAGGGAATCTGGAAACCACGGAAAATACCAAATCCAGATTTCTTTGAAGATCTAGAGCCTTTCAAAATGACTCCTTTTAGTGCCATTGGTTTGGAACTTTGGTCTATGACTTCGGACATTTTTTTTGACAACTTTATTGTTTGTGGTGATCGAAGAGTAGTTGACGACTGGGCCAATGATGGATGGGGTCTGAAGAAAGCTGCAGATGGGGCTTCTGAGGTTTGTGCTTCCTTGTTTCTTGTACATTTATGTCTTTTATAGGTAACTAATTGCTACTGTTGTGAAGAGTGATCGTCTAAGATTTGTCTTTTCCCTTATTTGGGAATGTTGTCATAGAAAGTGTGACCTGTGTTTACTAAAGACAAAATACTGGGGTTTTGGACATGATTTCATTAGGTTAATATAAAGATTTTAGAGTCTATATTTGTGTTATATGCATGGTATTTTAAAATTGTGTTAAAATATAGTTAACAGGGATTGACAAATATACTACTGTATATAAAATAGATAACTAATAAGAACCTATTGTACTGCACAGGGAACTCTATTCAACACTCTTTAATGACCTATATGGGAATAGAATCTAGAAGAGTAGATATATGTACAACTAACTCACTTTGCTGTACAGCAGAAACTAGCACATCATAAATCAACTATTCTCCAATTTAAACAATGTAAAAAAAAGATTTAACAAAGTTTTCCATTTAGGATCTATTTTAATGCACTCTTAAATATTGAGTCTTGGTTTATTAAATAAGTGGAATTTTCAAATAATTGGTCATAAGGCCAAGCTGAAAATTGGAGACACACTAAGAAAAAGAAATTCTTCATTCACTGGTCCCTGAGGTTAAGAAACTTTGCAGGTAATTGGGAAGCCAGCTTTCACACCTAGGAAAGAGAAATACCCTTGATGATAAAGACAGCAGGAAAATTGAGACTTTTATTTCCTTTTTACACTGTGTGGACATCAAGGCTTGAATCCTGTGAAAATGGTATCTGAGCAGTGCCATGCAGGAATTTAACAGTGGGACAGTACTGCCTATATTTAGTGTCAAAAGCCAGACCGTGAAATGCGTGCTGTCTTGTTTTCCAGCCAGGTGTGGTGGGGCAGATGATTGAAGCAGCTGAGGAGCGCCCATGGCTCTGGGTGGTCTACATTTTGACTGTAGCTCTGCCCGTGTTTCTTGTCATCCTCTTCTGCTGTTCTGGGAAGGTATGAGTTGTTGTTGGTTTGTTTTGTTTTATTTTGATTCACTCTTACCATGTTAAAAATAACCAAGATATATTGCCAGAGGTTTTCCTTTGTAGCAGCTCGGTAATGGCTGGGCCACATTTGGTGCTGACTTCTGAAACCCTGTTCACTGTTTTCAGTGGCCATTTATAGTGCCCAGATGGAAGTAGGATTGTTAGCCCCTCAGTTGCTAGTCTAGTGTATTGCTCTCCTTCGTATTTGGCAGCAGCTTTCTGAAAGAAGGAAGAAAAAAATAAAACCAACTTAGATATAAAACTGACCCATCTGGGCACAGACTAGCTTTTCCTGCTGGCATACCTGTTTCTGTTCACATACTTCATAATTCAATCTTTGATTTCTCGTTAGCCGTTTCTCTTTTCAGTATTCCCCCTTTCCCCCAAACACCACATACAGGAGTAATACAGCTTTGTTGTAGTTTTTCTTGTTTAGTCTTTGTTACATGGAGTTAAAAAAAAAGAAGAAAATTTTGTTTAGCCTCTCTACTTCTGCTAAAGAAGACTTGTGCTTCGTACTGCATTCGAGAGGTTGTGTAGCCTGGCCCCAGTCGCCTTTTCCGGCTTCGTCCTCCGCCCCTGCTCCCGTACTTGTTGCCTCAGTCACCTGTGACTAGTCAGGCTTGCACATTCCCGCCCGACCCCTTTGCTTCTGCTGCTCCTTCTGGCGTGAACCACGCATGCTCACTGGAGGAAGCTCTCAGGCAGGGATTCCTCCTTACACATTTCTCTGTATCTGCTCCAGCACACCAAGTGCACAGAACTTTGCTCATAGGCATCAGTAATTACATGGTAATATAATACATAAAATATGAACAAACCTGTTGCGTTTTGGGGGAATATTTCAGAAACAGGCCAGTCCTGTGGAATACAAAAAGACTGATGCTCCTCAGCCAGATGTGAAGGAGGATGAAGAAGAAAAGGAAGAGGAGAAGGAAAAGGGAGATGAAGAGGAAGAAGGTGAAGAGAAACTTGGTAAGTAGAAGACCCCAAAATATCTGCTCTGAGCCAGCACCCTAAGATGTTGCTTCAAACCCTTATAAGCAAGTTACTGTCAGGATTGTTTTAGACTCTAGAAGTGTGTTCTAATGCTAATTTTTTGTTACCAAAAAAATAAGTGTAAGATTTTCCTCAGTTGTTTTACTTTGACTTCTTAGAAGAGAAGCAAAAAAGTGATGTTGAAGAAGATGGTGACACTGTCAGTCAAGAGGAGGAAGACAGGAAACCTAAAGCAGAGGTAATAGAAAGTGGGGGGAGAATATATTTTATGTTTCAGGCAACTCAGGTGAAGGTGCGTTTACGTATTTTCATAAGATAATTTTCAATGGCTATGACAGTAAAAATTCTGTTACAGCCAATTTTGTAAAAGTGGGATTCTTAGCATTAAACAATTCAATTTTTAAATTTTAAATTACATCTGAATCTGAAAACTGTTTTCCGTGCTGAAAATGGTTTTCTGTAATAAGCAGAAGGCAAGGGAAGACTAATACAGTGCTTTCTAGTAATGGAAGGTTCAAGCTGTTTACAGTCCTCTTTCATCGTCTGTCTCTCCTCACTGTGCCCTTAAAACTATTTCTCGGACAAATCACTGCATTCTAAAATTTTTGTCCCTCCTGTTGATGAAGTCATTTGTTCATTTCAGTAAATATTTCTGGAGTCATTGTTAGTGAACAAGACAAAAATACTCTACCTTTGAGGAGCTTAATTCTAGTGGAAGGAAACAGTAAGCAATGGGCATCTTAAGGAAGTAAATGAACAGTATGATAAAAAGCAATGAGCTATGAAAAATAAAAAGAAGACAGAAAATGGTTTTGGAAGTACTGAGGGCAGAGTGAGTTGTACGTAATTTTAAAGATGATAGGCCTCAGCGTAGCAAAAACTTGAAAGAGGTAAAAGACTTTGCCCTCCCAGGCAGAGAACACAACCACTGAAAGGACCTGAAATGGTAGTCTAGAAGGCCAGCATGGCCAGTAGATGACAAGGATGGGGAACATGGGGAGAGCTCCAGGTGAGGTGAGGCCTCTGAGGCTGTTGTGTGGGACTTGACTTTTCCGGCTAGTGAAATAGGCAAGCAGCATAGTCTACTGGGCAGAGGACTGATGGGATCTGATGACTCCAGCTCTGATGTCTCCTGCAGACCAGGGAGAATCAAGGAGCCTAGTTAGATTACTGTAATAGTCCAGGCAGGAGGCAGTGGCTTTGAGCAGGGTGATAGAGAAGGACATGATCTGGATTTCTGATCAGATTGGACAGATTGGATCTGATCCAGTCAGGTGGATTGGATATGAGGTATGAGGGAAGGAAAATAGTCCCCGTCATTCTCACCAAGGTCCCTTTTCTCAGCACTTCTCTTTCATTCTGATCCTTTCTGGAAACTACCCAGTTTTCATTTCCAGCTACCACAACTCTGCCCTTCTATTGATAAAGGTCAGTGCTGTTTATATTTTCAATGGATATATTCTGTCTCAACTAGAATGCAGAATTCTTTCAGGTAGGGTCCAGTCTATTTTCATATTCCCCAGAATTCCTCACACAATAAGTGGGCGTAGCTTGGAAAGACCATTGGGTTTGTAGTCTTATTTTTTAGGTCATACCGTGCAGCGTGTGGGATCTTATTTTCTCAGTTAGGGTTCCAACCTGTGCTCCCTGCAGTGGCAGCATGGGGTCTTAACCACTGGCCTGCCAGGGAAGTCCCTGGGCTTGTAGTCTTGAGTATTACATGAACTCAGCTTGGGCTTGGATAGCCTTTAGTCTTCATGAATCTGTGCTTTCTCAGCCTCAAAGTGGGACTAATATGTCCATAGACTAGTAGATTATTCAGGATTAAGCAGGATAACATATGATAGCCTGGTGTTTGGCCCTTTTTAAAGAAAATGTTGATGGAATTAGGGTTAGAAAACTGCATATTTATGGAAAACAAAGACTGAATTAATAATAACACATGCACATTTCTACCACCCCTGAGCCAATCATTGTTTTTGGTGCATTTTCTTCTAATCATTTTTTTGTTTGTTTTTCCTCAAATGAGTTATACTCAGCTGGTTGATCTTGAAAACGTGGTGAATTTTTATTTTAAAAAAAAAATGCTAATTATAGTGAATTTCTTATTTTTTCAACCAACAGGAGGAGGAAATTTTGAACAGATCACCAAGAAACAGAAAGCCGAGAAGAGAGTGAAACAATCTTAAGAACTTGACCTGTGATTTTTCTCTCCCTCCCCTTCCCCTGCAAGTGTGGGTCCTAGGAGAGGACCTGGCACACCTTGGGTTGGAATTCAAAACCCTTCAGATGCAACACCATCAGCAGATCCCAGCTGAACACTCGCCTGCATAATTTTAAACATCTAGCAGTAAATAATTGCAGTTGTGACATAAAGGACCCTGTTTCTGTAGAGAGAAAAGCTTAACATAATTGTTGTGAAATGTAAAATGAAACAACTAACTTGTAATTTTTTTTGTTTTTAAACATGTTTGTTTTTTTAAAATAGAGTGATAGAACTTTGCCAGTCTTTAAAATTCTTGGCTTAATTTAATATATTAATCTGTCCGTGCAGAAATAAAACCAACCTTTAAAAATGTTAGGGGGATGAATTTGAAGTTGGTGAATTGTAACTGATTTTAAGTTTGGTACTATGAAACATTTAAGTGTCTTTGTCCCCTAATTGATAATCATGTTTAAAATGCAGTCATTTGTGGTTATAATCTTGTTTTGCTTGCTTCCATTATTCTATTCCTCCTAAGGAAATTGAAGGTGATTGGATGGAAGCCCAAATTTAAGTAAAGATTGTTTAAGTTATATTAAAAATAGACATACAAAAAGAAAAAACATTTTACTTGTTGGTTAGACCATAAAAGTATGTGTGTTCTCTTGCCCTTGGAACAGCTCAGTTCCCACACAGCTCTGCAGATAGTGGAAGAGGTGGCATATATGGCACTCAGGCATCCATCCTTCACACGCCAGGAGTGTCTGGGCTCCAGCCTTCTCAAGCAGGTGACTTCTCAAGGAGCTACCACCGTGTGTGAGCTCCAGAGTAGGTGCAGATGTTTTCATCGCATCTTCCACTGTGTTGACACTGTCTTACCTTCTCAAGTTCCCCAAATCCCAAGAGCTTTCTCCTCTGCTATGCATTTTGTCTTCACAGCGCAGCTTACAGTCCATTGCTAAAAATGATTAAAAGCTCTGCATAGTGTTAAGCTTTATTGTGATTAAGTGTATGTTTCTTCTTCTTTTGTTAAGCAGACCCACACCTTTCCAGGGTCAAAGTACAGGATAGAATACTATCCTTCATCTTTTACTCCATTTAAAGACTTCAGAAGTCTAATTCAGAGTTGAGCCAATTCAGAATTGACTGTAATTGAACACAGGCTAAAAGTATTTATGGGGGGAGTGACTTTTAGCATGAGTTTTCTGATTTTTGTAGCTGCTAAACCTTTTAAATCTTTATTTGCAGTTCATATAACAGTTGTGTCTTAAATTACATGATAAAGCAGTTCTGTTCAATTTTTTTTTAAGTTATGTGGCTTGTAGAATTTTAATAAATGAGCTTAGGTCTGTTTTTTCATGTGGAATGCAGATGGGTGCTATCAGAGCCTCTCCCCTATCACTATAGTGTAATACCATTATTACACCACACTGAAATGTATTCAGAACTAGATTTTTTTTTTTTTTTTAGCTTTATTGTTTCTTCAGAGGTGTTGCAAATGTACCGATGATACTGTTTCTTGCACTGAATATATAAACACTCCAGAGTGTTTATATTGGGGAGATATTGGGGAGGAAGTATATTCGTAAAAGATGAAGGCTGTATCTGTTTATCTTCAATTTTTTACTTGTTCACTTAAATTCTTATGAGGGTGGGATGCATCTTCTTGCTGTTCAGTGCTTTATCCTTTTTCATCTGTTGTTCTGTGGTCACAGTGACCTTAGCTATGTAGCAGACTTTCCCAAATGTATTGAGTGCAAATAAACAGTTACTTAGCAAGACCTGAAAATATGTCTGCAGGTTTCTCCTTGAAGTAAGTGTGTGGGATCATTGCATTTCTAGAAGTCTGCCTTCACCCTAAATTGACATTGTACGTCATGCTTCCCTTACAGTTTCTTCCAGCTGACCTGTGGAATAACGAGTATAAATCAGTAGACTGTTCATTTGCAGGGTAATTTAGCAACGTTTGTCTCCCCTCCCCTCTAGTCCTTGGTGGAGGGGAACCCACCAAAAATTAAAGCTAAATAAAAGTCTTTTCCTGGTTCTGTATTCCACTTTGTTGAAGATGCAGCCTCCTAATTAGAAGTCTGACATTAACGAATGAACAGCAGCAGTATTCATCTCTTTAAAAGGCACTTGTTATTTTATATGCTGGTTATCTGCCCCGTTGATATAAAATGCCCACTGCATCAGATGTGTTCCTCAATTTCTCTTATCCATAACACACTTCTCTTTTCTTAGATTGGCATTACTAAATGGTGTTACATTAAAGCCCTGTGTTAAGCATCTGCTTTTGACTGAACTTCACAAATAACCTTCAGTTTGTTTTACTGTTTCAGGAGTGGGTTAATCTTCCACTAATTGGCTACTACATGAAAGTTTGCTAATACACAAACTATTACGAACAGTGAAATTGTCATTACTTCATCTTACCACCTGAAGGTGAATATAATTCAAAGTAGGCTCTGCATCTTTTTCCTGTTGGATTGGGGTTCAGTAGTTTCGGTTGTACAGGATGACTAGCGGCTCAGAAGAGGGGTGATTTGTACATAATATTCTTGTAGGTTATGGAAACCGTTGAACTTCAAAATTTTTATTCAAGAATAAATGACTTTTGGAATCAGACTCCATCTTTTGTATTCCTATTTAGGGATATTTTAGAACGTTAGGTCAGTTTTTTTATGTAGTATTAAATAGGCTTTTGAATTGCTTTTTGAAGAGTACACAAAATGTAGTGCTGCCAGTTAAAATTAACTTTCCCATTAGAAAGGAACTTTGATTCTGGTGTAAAATTTGTTTGAAGGATGGTAAAAGCGGGACAGTTACGGTGTTCATGAGCCCTAAGCACTTTTGCTTTTGGTGGGTCACCTGTATTTTTTACTGCATTTGTATAAAAACAAGTACTATTTGAATAAAGACTCGATTTTTTCTTCTGCTTTTAAAACATTTTCATTGGCCTAGTAAGAAGTTACTGTACCAAATGTTTGAGCTGTCGACGGTGTCTCATTTTGTATCCTTTTGGCACCTCCTGTTTCTCTTTAGCAGTTAGGGTGCCAACAGGTACTGGCACCCTAGTTTCTCTTGACCCGACAGACTGTGTAGTTTGTTTGCTCCTGTTTTTTCCCCCTAGTCTCCCACTTCCTTTGCCTACTAGGTATAATACTAAAGTGTGATTGTCTTTAGTAGGATTTTGTCGTCTGATTTAATTTTACCTAACAGACGTAAAATTTTAAACGTAAAACTTGGAGGCCAGGCTCCCCGTGTGTGTGTGTGTTTTTTTTTTTT